>JBBPSD010000096.1:0-57189 GCA_038093415.1 Xerocomellus chrysenteron
TATATTCGTAGTATAAAGATCGAGGTAGTACAAGGGGGTTAATAATATAATTCTCGTCCCCGGCCCCCACAAAGGGCTTCGTCGTTCCAGTTCTAAGTCACCTCGCGTATTCGTCATCCTACGAAAGATATGTTGTATACTTAGATACTCGTTGACGGTTGAAACGTTGACATGTTGACATCCATCCATCCATCCATAACGATTTCATTGGCGTCCGCAGCCAACGGTGCTGGCGGACGACGGGAGGTGTTTCAGTCGAGTGAATAGCTAGGGCTACAGTGATTGTGGAAAGAAAGCAAAGCTACAATATGCGAAAGTGACGGCTAAAGAGGGCTACATGTTCAGATTGGCTACACAAAACTGATCAGTAAAGTCAATGGTCGGATGATAAATAGATATCCTGTGCGAGGTGCCTGTCCCTTCTCTGACTGAAGTGAACGAAGCAAAAAAAAAATTGAGGGTATGTCGAACGAAGTGGAAGAAGAGAAATCAAGATTTAGTCGTCGAGCAAAAAATCCCAGTTGATACCGCGACGCATTCCCTCGGGTTTCTTCGAACCACCAAACATGCGTTTCAGTGTCTCCTTGTGGGAGTTCTCGGGTGCATTAGCGCGGACATCCCACATGCGGAATGCCACGGTACCCATGGTTTGGACGACCACCTCATCGACATCCCACTGGTCGAGGGTATCATCGCTGAAGCGAACATTTTTCAAAATGCGGTTTACGAAACCAGCGGAGTACGATGCCCGGCCGGAGTGCCGAATGCGACCCTTGAAGTCAGAGGGGAGCCATACGGTAACGTTGGACACCTTGGCTCGGATCTCCAGGTAGAATTTGCATCGAGCCACGGGTCGACACTGGTCATCCGCTATGAGATCCCCGCCGGAAATGAAGAAAATCAAGGAGGACTCACAATTTTCAATTTTACAGGTTTGGTGGTAGCAGCAATGAACATGTTCAAACGGTGATCCACCGGCTGCTGCCTTGCGCGGTAATGTGGTATAACAAGAGACATATCTATGGATTCTTGCGTCTCCATGATGTAATCCCAGTCACTGGATGCATGGTAGTGGATCTTGTGCGTGCCACGGGGTCCCACATTCTGTAAGATCGTCGTCAGTCAAGCAGAGGCTGCAGAGCACATCGATGCAAAGGCACCCACCAGTGTGCCAAGTTCTTCGCTTGAGGATGTGCTCTGTCGATCGCTCAGAACCGGAACGTTCAACACGTGTACAATAGGACAGACCTCCTCGCCCGAGCAATAGCTTTCCATGGCTCCCTCCGAAGGGCGAGCAGAAAGGAAGGACGGTGCGAAGAGACGACAGAATGTGTGGTGCACCTTTGAGAACGTGTTGAAACTGAGTAAGCATGGGGTTATAAGTATGTGCTCTATATAAGCGATCATCGGGAATCTGCCCTCCCCCTTGTGCCCAAAAAGGCAGGTGTTGTATCCTCCACGTGGTCCAGAAACAAAAAGGAGGTTCGACCGGCGACTTGAGCGCTCCGCAGACAGAGGTCGTTTGTTATATTGCGGAGCTAAAATAACACGCCGTTTACTGCCAGTCGGTTTTGATCGTTGTCGTCTGCCCTACAAGCTCAGACAATAGCTCAGTTGCGCCGGTGATCATGCCAACTACCCATTGAACATAGTCTCTCTGAGCCAGACTCCCTAATACTACTCCGAGGTCGTTCTAATCATACATTGAACACTACACTCAAAAGATTTTTAACAACAATACAACAGACATGCGAATGGTAAGCGAGCCAGCGCCGCCAAGGAATTGCAACTACGTGTTGACTACGTGCCACCGAAGATCCGACGCACATGGCGACCCACGCGGGAGCCAATGTTCTCACTGCCATCATTCCTCGGCAACGGCATCAGACGTAGTTCAATGTTGCCTTCCGCGTGGATGTTTAGTTCGTCGTCGTCCTCCAGTACACAGGAATCCAGCCTTATAAGCCCACGACGCATGCGGTCGCGAAACGCGCGACAATAACGGGCCCGTCGCCTTTGGCAAAAGCCCTCGTGGTTTTTGACATTGACAACCCCTCGGAACAGGGATGGCAGCGTCACTTTCACGTCAGCCTGACGTGTAAAAATGTACAGACGAAAAAAATGGGTCTCAGCACCGGGGGGTCGATACTAAAATGGAATCGTTCCCATGTCAGTAATGTCAATAATTGATCCTTCCGGCGGGAACGCAAGACGGGTATCAACTCACCACAGTGGCGCCAACTGGACCTGACAGACTGGACAAATAGATCACTGATTTTGCAAAGGGTGGCACATCACATGGCAATGGCGCAAGGAGCACTAGCTTTGCGTTGATACGTTGTCGCAACGAGGCCGTTTGGAAAATAAACTGATCACCAAACACAGCATCCTGTTTTCGAGGAAGGAATTGCTCAGTGATGGTCTCGGCTTTTTCATCCTGAAACCTGATATGAGCAGCTGACCCACGTGTTATACACTGGTCAACGGACCTCTAATGAGGTATCTTGCCCAACCGAGAACGAACTTAAATTACTAAGGAGCTAGCGAAAGTAAACTTTCAGCAAACCTGAGACAGTCTCGACCAGGCAGTGCTCACTGAAAGAGTTTGCGAGATCCTGCTCATATCGTAGGGTGACTTGAAGTTGCTAATAAATCCTGACCCAATAGCGGTTTATATATTACTTTCGCCACTCGCCAAAGCGTCATAGTAGTCCATCCGGGGGCAACAAAGCAATTGTCCACTCGTCCCAACGAAGTACGATTCGGTCAGTGAATGGGCACCAACTTGAAGTTGCCTACGTAGTAGTTTAGCAAGCGAGATCAGACAGGGTCAGACAATGCAAATCGGGAGGTACCTTCCGGTCTTTTGACAATAAAAATGATGATGTGGTGGTGAAATTACTGGACCATCTCGACTGAGCCTCTGGAACTGCCAACGCTTTTAAGCAGTACATTTCCACCAGTGTACTATTCTCGCATCAGATGTCGCCAAAATTGAAACTAAATCTCACCAAAATTGCTTGTTCGGCAACTCGCATCAAATCGTGTTCACTGCTCAAAACAGTGGCGTCATGATACATAGATGCGCCGGGGGAACGGATACCTAAACCAGTAATAGCCTAGAGTTATTCCTCATGACTGTCTTTGACTACTCCTTCCCGATGGACATCGCCTGACACTGGACGATCAAATCTCCTCTGACGCGCTTCCTCGATAAGTCTACTAAATTCTCCTTTGTGTGAGGCCTTGACGGCTCATCAGTTAGAGTCTAAACGATACGGAAATCAAACTCACTTCATAGGCAGGGGGGTCATCGACTGCGTATTTGGATCCCTTCTGGCCGTCTTCCCATGTTCTCAACTCGAGACGTAACTCCGATAGGGTCTTACGACACACAATCTTGTCGAGATTTGCATTATACATCATAACCCATCTAACTAGAAGGTTGAGTCGGACGAAGTGCTCGGAAGCGGGGACTACCTTCTGTGTCTAGTAATCCGTGTGTTTCGATCCCCACTGACGGGCAGTTGTTGGGAGGACAGGAGTTCTCTTAGGGCCTTATCCTTCAGGACATCATATGAGACCTTTGGTAACCGTTCCATCGTGTCATCTGAGTCGCTTCATGTCAGAGCCAAAAGTTGAGTTTGAGCTTGAAGAACAAAGATCACCAGTCACCTGTTATCCTTATTTTTACCTTTCTTCGACTTGCTACCAAGTAGCTCCAACCACTGGGTTTTTGCATTTGGCTTCGACGGGTTGTTGGCTTTAGAGAGCGGTTTCTGACCGCAATCTGGTCCGTCCATGTGGATATTGATCACTTGGAATTCTACAGAGTTGCCGCATATAGGACATTTTACTAGTGAATCGGCTGGATAACGACCAACGATGAGGAAACAGGGAGTCGAGAAGCACGGACACACTCACGTTGGAGCTCCTCCTCTCCTGGATCCGATGATGGCTCCTTACTTGTTTGCCGACGAGAAGCTTTCCTTGTGCTCTTCGCTTGGAGTGGCGACGAGTCCGCAATCTCACTCGATTCGTTTGGATTCGAAGGTCCTGCTAAGCACACAACGTCAGAGTCCGAGCCCTCGGAAACTTCGATGTGCCTCCGTTTCCGTCCATTTTGGACAGGCGTCCGAAATCGACGCGGAGTTTTGTCATTGCTCGAGTTCTGCCTAGAATCTACTTTGGGCCGTTCCTCTCGAGAAAGATGAAGAACGTTGGATCTAAGGGGTTCATTGATGAGCAGGTAACAGCCAACAGATGGACGATTTCGTACCGTGCCGCTTTCCAAGCCGAGACGACCTCTTCGAGAGCTGAATTTACCCTGAAGTATGCTTCTGTAGCAGATTTCCGACAACTTGGACATTCCGGTTCTCTCACGATATGTTCTCGTATGCACTAGTGGAGCATCTCTCAGCCTAGTCACGCCTGAAAAAAAATTCGTCGCTGCGCACCAATGAACAAAAGCAGTGGCCACATGCAAGCGATACGGGTGCGTCGAAAAAATCACCGCATATTGCGCACCGAAAACTGGCGTCTAGTTGACGCAAGTCAGTTGCGGAGAAGTCAGTCGGGTCTGGTATATCCTGCGCGAGGAGTACTTGTACATTGTTCGTGGGCATACCAGCACTAACCAAGAAGTGAAGCGTTCAAGAAGCAACACAGGGGAGAAGTGAGACGCGGTCTGTGACATCGTGACTGGACGCGCGGGGGGGTCACACAACCAATTACTAACAGCACGGAACTCAAAATAAAATAAGATGCAGTGATAATACAATGCCACGACAACAGTACAGAAAGTATTCATACATTTCCCTCGAAATCATATTGTTCTCGCATGTCTTCCGTCGCTGCAACTCCACGAAGTAGGGGATCCAGGGAAGCCAACTCATCCTTGATGCCGTTCCGCGCGACCGCATCAAGTTCTTTCAGTAGAATGGACGTTATTTTCTGTGGAGCATCACCATCGGAACCAGTAAGATAGCCGTCGTCGAACTCACTTTGAACTTGGTATCTACTTTCAGTAAGGTGTCGCCCAACCCCGCTGTCCAGCTTGGAGGCGGGCTCCCTACGCCAGTTCCATAATTCTGGCCGGGAACCTGAACATTTGCAATGCCCCACAAACTGCCGTCGCTCTCCTCCGTGGGTTTCGGAGTCATTTCTTGACTTGAAAATAAATATGACACCCCTGGATGCGGAGCGAGCAGTCCCAGAGGCCCCATCATATGCTGACCAGAATTCGAGAACGCAGAGGGACCAAGAATACGGGAAATCTTGTTGTACACCTCAGAAAGCACGTCAAGAAGGGACAGTAATGTTTGATGGTAATCCAAGGGAAAGGGCTGTCGGAGGTTAGTTCAATGGAAATCATGCACCGTAGGGTCTGACGCACTATATGGGGTGAAACAAGGTAGGAGGCTTCTGACCCGTCCGAGTATGGCACGGTATATTCGGCAAATCCGCCTGCGGCTTGTCGTTTTGCCACTTTGGACCGGAATAACCGCTACAGCATGTGGTCAGAACTTTGAAGTCGTGGAGATATCGTGGATGTCCTGTACATATTTTGGTTTATCAGGCTCTTCTTTGGCTTGGTCATATTCGTTCATAGTGTTGAGCAAGCCGCGAAGGTAGTCATGCGCTTGGGGAATATCCAGCAGGTTGGAAAGGGACATCGCCAGGACGGCAAAGCGATTTGTCCTACGATAGTTGCCGAGCGACGTTGAGAGACAAGTAACTGTTGTACACACCGTTTCTTCATAGCGACGTTATTGAACACCCTATCAAGTTCGCCGCGAGACATCATGATCGTATGGAACCAATGGCTCCGGCTGAGCCGCGGACTCAGCACAAAGGACTCGTTCAAAAGGAGGCCGACGCACCCTTCGTGTACGTTGCGCATGTATGTCAGGGTGATGATTCGTTTCTGAACGAGATCTCGGAGATATTCGACGGAGGTCCCTTGGGCAACGGCGGGTGTGCCGTTTGCAACCAATGCGGCTGTCGACGGCAGCGAGTCGGAGTGCACAGACTGCCCATCCCACTCTCTTCCTGGGGCAACGGTCGCAGTTGGGGTTTGGACCGCTGCAGCATAGGCTGCGCCGGTAGCGGAGGAGATGCTACCTCCGGGAGCTGGACCGCTGGCTGGAGGCTTGAAGGAGGACAGCAGGTTTGTCGCGGAGCTCTTCCTGCGAATCGTTGGACGGGGAAGGTCAGACATTGGTGGACTTGACAGGGAGATGGCTGCCGGGAAACCAGCCATGTGGGTCAGAAGTAGGGTTGAGCTTAAGCTTGTAATGTCCGAATTGGGTTATGTAGACACTTGAGGAATTCTACTCTTTCTACCGATCCAACATAAGCTCACCTCGAGTTCTCTCCCATCAACCGTTCCGATGGACCCATCCGCAGTTGCGAAGCATTTCACAGACTTTTACTACACCACATTCGACGCCGATCGGTCCCAGCTGGCTTCCCTATATGTACGCCCATCGAACGAGAAGAACGTGATCCGGTTTGATCTGACGACTGTCTAGCGTCCAGGTTCAATGCTCACATTTGAACGAGACCAAATTTTAGGAGTAGTCGCCATCGTCGAGAAACTCACCGTAACTATTCGCATTTCTAGGTACTCCATCAGTGTTGATCATTCCACAGTCATTGCCTTTCAAAAAGGTTCAACATAAGGTGTCGACTCTCGACGCACAGCCCTCTATATCTAGTGGGGCTCTCATCGTCAGCGTGACTGGTTTATTGTTGGTATGTTGGTTGATCCACACGTCTACCCCAGCTTACGCGAAACAGGTCGACGATGAACCCAATCCTCTCAACTTCAGTCAAGTGTTCCAGCTGGTCAACGAAGGCAATACTTATTACGTGTACGTATCCTATTTCGATTATCAGCGCATACCAAGATGGCCGACGCGTTTTGCTAGCTTTAATGACATCTTCCGTCTCAACCTCGGATAGTTTGGTGATTTTCACATGCTTCGATTACGGTAGAACGGCGAAGAGCCCAGACATCGTGAAGACAGGATCGCGTGTGTGTACCTCGTCCCAAATGATCATATGTTTGCAGGTCTAGTGATTGGACTAAAGTCTTTCGTGCCCCGAGTCTGGTCCCAATTTTCGTCGCATTCACGCGTGGTCGTTACGCATGGGCAACTACCATGCAGCGGTCAAAGAGGATCTGTACTCATTCTACAAGAAGTGAAATGCAAAAGTCTACCTAATACATAACGCGGTACATCGATGCCAACCCAAACATGTTGCACCTCACTTGCATAGTTCATTCCAGTAACCTGGGTGCTGACGGTCAATCAAGGACGAGGAAATGGAAGGGGGACACTTACTTGGAACGACCTGGCTTTCCTGAATGGCTGCCTCGGAAGGGGCTTCTGCCATAACTGCAGCAAATCCACTGAACAACGGCGGAATCAGCAACTTTGGAAACGCCGATCGATCTGCATGCATGGCAACATACCTATGCAAGTGGAAGTTCGTGTGACTGCGGAAACATTCGTCAGGCTCAGTGAGTCAGAAATTTGCACCGCGGTCATAACCTACCAGTGTATGAACCATGGGCCGGGGTTATCGGTGACGAAGCGAATTGTCACATTATCCTGGATTGCTTGAGACCCGATGGAAATGGTGTCCCTCCTGATGGGGTTCATAAAGTTGAAGATCTGGCTTCCAGGAGCCCTGACGACATCAAATACGTGCTATACCCAATGATTTATATGGAAAAGTCATCGAGGCCGCAGTGAAAATAACTCACGCCGTGAAGATGAAGGGCATGCTGTTGAGTGATACCTTGTAAGTGATGTCGAAGAAATGTGCTGAATACTCACGGGTCCGCCGAGTGCACCACCTTCTGTAAGTTCAGTGGCAGGGACGCTGAGTTCGATCACCTTACCCCGTGGTAGCTCGTAGACACTACCACTTGGGAGCAGCTGCGACGGGTGCCGAGCACCATCCAGGATTTGTAAGAGTACGGGCAACGGCGGGTCCGCATAGGATACTCCATTAATCGTATAGTGGTGGTCTGCGAGTCCGGGTACGAGATTAATGTTCACATCTGCTTTACCTGGCTCTGGTATACCAGGCGCGCCGGGTTCGATCAAGGGGTGAATGTTATTCTCCTCGTAGGGAAGCACGTATGGTCCGTGCTCTGTCGTTGGTTCTTGCTCTGGCGCACCGCTATACCTCAGGATGGCAGAGCTTTGCCCGCCATCAAACGTCTGGTTGGGATGGCTTGATTTTGCACGAATCCAATAGTTTCTCGAGGTTTGGTTGGCAGTCACCACCACGGAATAGCGTTGGCCAGCGTACACGGACAGCGAATCGATAACTAGGGGTTCCGTTTCAACGCCGTCCGTTTCGATGACTGTCATCGCATGCCCATCGATGGTGAAATTGAACCATGGGTCGCACGAAGCCCCAATTATGCGGAAGCGATACCGTTTGCCGTGCTCGACGTTGATGACGGCAAGCGGGGACATCGGTCCGCCAGCATACCGTCCACGACCGTTTATCAGCGTGGCATTTGCCGTATATGGAGGCAAGTACATTTGCGGACTGGGTATATGATACCTGTAAAAAGTGAGTTTGACATCTAGAGTGAAAGAATAATATTCCGCACCAGTCGGCAAGGGTGATAACGGTGTTCTCTGGTGAGTCGTGAATGAATGTCTTGTTCAAGCTCTCACAAATAAAATACATGCCATTATCAACATCATATAGATGTTTATGAGGGTCTTCGGGATCATATATTACCAGTGGTCCTCTGAGGCCATCGCAATACTGAGATGAAAGATGTGAGTGGTACCAGTACGTCCCAGATTGATTTTGTGCATTGAATTGGTGCAAAAAACTTCTGTGCGGCCTGATGGGGCATTGTGTGACCCCCGTAACGCCATCAGCCCAGTTAGATTTTTTCTGGTAAATACCATGCCAGTGCTGTTGGAGTTTCAGAGCCAAAAAGCAGAAGTATATTTCGGGTGCACGAACAAGACTCGTAGACGTATCCATTGTGGTGTCATGAAGGTGGTTTAGCACGTTGATTTTGAAGTCGTCACCCTGAAGAAATATGAGAGGAAACAATTCATGACGTCACGGAATGACTTCACTTTCTCAGCGACAATCAGCGGTCCCGGAAAGGTTCCCTCAGCGAGTACAGTCCTTGGGGATGTCAGTACAAAATGGTAAGCCAAACCAACGCAACTCAACGATCGAGGAAAACCATCAGGAGCGATAACCTTATTGACAATGTTCAGTTGCGTGACAGGACCGAGGACACGAGGTTCACTCTGGAGCGAGGCCCTCTCTTGCTGGAACTTCGGCGTAGCATAGACCAATAGTATAAATGAGTAGACCAAAGCGAATAAAAGAACGTAATGGGGAGAAGTGGGCATGGCTAGTGACAACAACTTGCCAATGGCGAACGAGCTTATGAGTGAATGCGAATGTCCGCTCTTATATCGAGTTAAGGAGGGATATTGAGGTAAACATCACTGGCCCATCGGTCAGCTACGTATGCGCGAGGCCGATGCATAGACCAATTTCGTACCGATGAGGAAGGATCCGGAATTTCATCCTTCGAAACCCTCAGATCCGTACCACCCTTGATAAGTTGATCATAGCAGATCACGATCATCGAGTCAAATCGAAAAACTAACGCAAGTTCTTCATGATGGGGTGTCCACGTATACTCAACCGGCGTGGTCCAAGGGCTTTCCACGACATCGGAAATGGTGTTGGACTAGAAGTTGCCCTTTTAGGATGACGATGTAATTGCGCGGGTTAGGGAGACGGTACGTAAATCAGCCCTCAACATCGAGTCAGTTGACAGACTCACCCCAAGAGAATAGCTTGCTACTCACAGCACGATCAATTGCGCAAGGGTTGAAAGTAGCGGTAAAATAGAGCATCCTTACATTAGATGGCATGACCAACAATGTTAACTTACATTGACAGTCTTTCCCACTTTTTCTTCAAACTGTTGTCGAACGTTTACGGACGTGTGGCTTGGCCATCAGCGGTCGACTCCATCACTCATTTGCGGGGCTACACCCGGTTCACTTGAATACCGTCGAAGCTGCAATGTAAAAAAGATATCAGCACCCAAAACTAAAAACGTGAGGGAGGGGGTCACACCAGGAAGGCACTTTGCGGCGTACAATCTTCTATGATCACTGTTGCGAAGGCAGAATTGTGCTGAATGGGCAATCTCATATGCACTGCTTGTACGTGCGGGTTGAAGACTATGCCAGCCAGGTTAAAGAAATCAGTGCGCCATTCCCGGCTGAAGAGGCAACGTTCAACCTCGAATAAACGCTTCCATGATAAGTCATACTATCGCGTTCATTGAATGACTCCTTACTGGTACATACCCTGGGGGGGCCGCTGGGACGCACATAAACCAATGGGTTTCGGGCATCAATCCCACCCCCAACAACAGTGGCGTAACAACGTACCGGCAGACGAAGACTGCATTAGTAGCTGGATAGCCTTTAAGAATGACCAATGATCCCTCGTAAACTGATCCCCTATGGGGCCACCGGTGTTAGTAAAGTACTTTTCATCTCTACATGAGTGCCAAGCCTGCATTCAAGGGTTATGCATTAGTTGTCAAACGTTCCTGTTCCGCCAAGGAGCCTGAGGCTCTGCACTAGATTTAATTTCACACTGTATTGTTGGTGGAGTTCTCCAGGGGACGCCACTCTCTGCCTCGCGACTCGCGAGGCTGTTCAAAGCTCGTCGGGTACCTATCAGCATTCGCTGCAACATCGAAACTCGAATAAGTATCCACATGGAGGCGAACGACCCATGCATACCACGAACCCAGATGGGCCAAAGGCAGATATTTCGAAAGTGATAGATGAGCCCGATACTCAGGTATCAGGAAAACCGAAAGGAAGTGCAACGGGAGTTTTCATCTCAGTATTTTGGGCAGTGGGGGAATGACGTAACTGAGTGGGTGAATATCAATCATACGCTCGCAATCTGCCTACTTCCGGACGCATCCTCCTGTGCAGTCAGACGAACGATAGTGCATGACCTGCTTTGTTGAGATGTGATGCATAAATTCATTAACTATCAATAGAGCATAGGTCTTCAGCATACAATAATAGACAGTGGATGATCATCTGGGATAGCGCATAATTCTTTGTTGCGTTAGGTACGGCAGTAGGTGCATTCGAGGCATATGTATCGTTCCGAGGGGTGTATCCATCACCTGCACATGAATGTGACACCTGGTGTCTCCTGAACGCCGCTTCTGACAGCGAGATCACCATCGGAGCTGTTTTCCTACCGTAAAACAGAACGGGAAACCTACCGGTGGTACGCAAATGAAATCAGACAAGCTGATGATCAGATATTTGAAAGGAGGAAGGACTCCTCGGAAGCTGTCCTACGTCGAATGCTCCAGTCTGCCTAGAGACAAGGACACAGGACACAGGGGGTGAGGACAAGTGGAGTTTGAAGTTGTTGAGTCACTGGAAGCCGAGTCTGCCAGCCTGCAATGAAGAGCAATATACTTAGTACATAATGAATATGGATCCTCTGCCAACTAGACAAGCTCAACCGTGTCCGATACATACATATTTGAGAACATTACAAGATGACAATCGAAGAACATACGTACGATAAGTGGAAGGACCGTAATTCATACAATAGTAACTCGGCGATACGCCTATAATCACCCCAATAAGCCATTACCAGCCGTCCAGGACCACGACGCACTTGCTCGACGGGATGAGATCCTGAAATGCCTCAGAGCTGTCCATTTCGAAGGTTCGATCATGTCTTGCACCTCACGTGTGAGATCCGGCCAACCGAGAATCAAGTTTAACTGGAGAGTGTCAACTCCTGCGTCAGCCAATGTGCGAACTGCGTGGAGGAACAACTCGAGATCAGCTTGACCATGACACCCTAGAGGATGTTGTATTCTGAACGTTCTGAACACGCCGCGATACTTGTCTGCGAGGAGCATGAGGAGCTGGGTGTACTGAGTCAACGAGTCTCCGCTACGTTCGCATTGGGAAGCAATCGCCAACTCCTGAAG
The DNA here is from genome assembly GCA_038093415.1 of Xerocomellus chrysenteron. Taxonomy (NCBI): domain Eukaryota; kingdom Fungi; phylum Basidiomycota; class Agaricomycetes; order Boletales; family Boletaceae; genus Xerocomellus; species Xerocomellus chrysenteron. The sequence goes on from JBBPSD010000096.1 coordinate 12,065, forward strand.
TACAGGACTTGAAAGAAGTCGAACAAACTCGATGGCGTGGGATGGAGAGCCATCAATAGTTAATTTCCTCAACGAGGGGAAGACAGGGGAATTTGGCTGGAGACGAGGATCTGGCCAGCGTACAAAACGTAGATCAAGCTCCCGTATGGCAGATGCGGAGAGTGCATGAGAGTATTTGTGCAGGACGTTTGGGCCAAGGGGGCTTGGTTTGATCGTAATTTTTTGGAGTTGTTGAAAAGGAAGTGGGATAAGACTGTGTAGGGGTTCCTTTGGGCTCCCCTCGAAATGGATATGTTCAATAAGAGGGGCGTCCAGCAACAACCGATCCATGATCGAACTCCAGAGAACGGCTTCAATCTCTGGAGCCTTGATGTTGGCCCAGCTAAATGTGACAGAACGAAGAGAAGTGGGAAACATTCTGAGGTGCGGATTGGGAATACTTCTCGCGTGGAATATAAAGGTGGTAAGGTTCGGGAAGAGTTCAACGTTTGGACGAATATCGATGAGTTGATTGTAAATGGAAGAGTACACGCGGTGAGGGTTCATGGTAACAGTTTTTGCATATAAACGTCGAGCCCGTCGAGCGTAATTATCGAACGTCGCCCACTTCTCCGGGGGTAGATTCGAGACCGTAAGGTGATCAAATTGGAAGACAGAGTCATCCTGTAAGCGAATATAACATCAGATCTTGACGAACACTGCTCAGTCCCTCTAGACGCACATCAAGGATCAACTCCTTCGGCAACAAGGGGATAAAAGGTTCCAGGGAGTCATTAAGTGCCCATAGACGATCAAGCGTTGGTTCGGCAATGGCTTTGCAAGTGAAGGCGAGGTGGCTTATACAACGTTTGTTGTTGACAAGCTCGTCGAGGATCATCTCCAAGACTTCGGGGATGAGAAGAGCACGATTTGGGGTAACGCATGGTCGACAGTCTAGGCGAGATGAAAATTCTTCTGGGACGGTGGACATGGCTGGGTAAGAGAGGGCTGTTCGTGGTCCTCATCCAACCCCGACGAGCGGGTTCGCCCTTAAAGTTGACGTAAGATGAAACACGAAATACCAAGGGGGTGCTGTGGTCCCTTCGATAGGTAACCTGCTGGTCATCCTGGTGAATGTTGACGAAAACTGTCAGTCATGTAAAATTGGTCGTCGACGATTGGGTCCAAGTGGAGCTACGCAGACTGCGCCGGCATGCCAATATTAATTGAGCTGCTGGACGTGACGTGGCTGTGCTACGCAGCTCTGTGTGCGCAGACTGTGGACGACGTTCTCCTTGTCTTTTTACTTTCATATCATCCATCATGTCCACGGGTTTTGGTCAAGAAATCGTATCCGTCGTGAACAAGCTTCAAGATGTGTTCAGCACAGTTGGATCATCTGGATCCCAAATAGACCTTCCGCAAATCTGCGTGCTTGGTAGCCAAAGTAGCGGCAAGAGTAGTGTACTCGAGGTATGTAGCGCCTTCAACCGCGCTACAGTCAAGTAACTCATCACTTTCACCCTTTCAAGAACATCGTCGGACGAGATTTTTTGCCTCGTGGTACTGGTATCGTGACACGACGACCACTCGTGCTGCAGCTCATCCACCGCCCTGCCACCCCACCACAACCGAATGGTCTCTCATGTACGTTACAAATGAAACTCGAGGCTTCTTTGATCTCAAAAATTTCCGAAGCACAACTTGCAGGCTCAGACCAGCAAGCTAACGAAGCGGAATGGGGAGAATTCTTGCATCTGCCTGGCGAGAAATTCTATGACTTCAACAAAATTCGTGCAGAGATCGTCCGTGACACAGAGGCAAAGACGGGCCGCAATGCTGGTATTTCGCCACAGCCCATCAACCTGCGCATATTTTCGCCCAACGTGCTGACACTTACCCTCGTCGACTTGCCTGGTCTGACAAAGGTGCCTGTCGGAGACCAACCCAAAGACATCGAAAAGCAAATCAAAGATATGCTTTTGAAGTACATATCGCGACCCGCTTGTATCATCCTTGCTGTTACAGCGGCCAATACCGACTTGGCAAACTCGGATGGTCTCAAGCTGGCTCGTGAGGTCGATCCAGAGGGGACTCGGACAATTGGTGTTCTCACCAAGGTTGACTTGATGTGTGTTGTTCGGCTTGCTCTCATATGCTACTAATCTCATTGCTATACCCAGGGACCAAGGGACAGATGTCGTCGACATTCTCGCTGGCCGCGTCATTCCACTCAGACTCGGTTATGTACCAGTTGTGAACCGTGGACAACGGGATATTGACACTTCTAAGACTATTAATGCTGCTCTGGAGGCAGAGCGCAATTTCTTCGAGATGCATCATTCATACAAGGGCAAATCTCAATATTGCGGAACCCCTTTCCTTGCCCGCAAGCTCAACATGGTCCGTTCACTATTGTCGTTCCATCCATATCACAAGTTAATAATTCGTTCAGATCCTTATGCAACACATTCGCAACACCCTCCCTGACATCAAAGCACGTATAACGCAGCAGCTTCAAAAGTACAACACTGAGCTTGCAAGCCTTGGTGGACCACTGGGTGACGGTTCAGGAGGCAACGTCGTTCTCTCTGTCATCACTGAATTCACGAACGAATTTCGCACTGTGATTGACGGCAACACAAATGATCTGTCTCTGAATGAACTCAGCGGTGGCGCGCGTATCAGCTTCGTATTCCACGAGTTGTTCAACAATGGTGTGAAGAGCATCGATCCTTTTGATCAAGTAAAGGATGGTGATATCAGGACGATTCTGTACAACTCCTCTGTAAGTGGCTGCCAAAGACACTTGGTTATCTGGCACTTAACTGGCGTGTAGGGTTCAACGCCGTCGTTGTTTGTTGGTACTCAAGCCTTCGAGGTCATTGTCAAGCAACAAATCAAACGACTCGAAGAGCCTGGCTTGAAATGTTGTCAACTGGTATACGACGAACTGATCCGAATCCTTGGACAGTTACTCCAAAAGATTGTATGTCCTTGTTCTCGGACCTAGGACAGGCTGACCATATATTCATATACAGCAAGCATTCAGACGCTTCCCTGCCCTCAGAGAACGTTTCAACTCTGTTGTTGTCAACTTTTTCAAGAACTCCATGAACCCGACGACCAAACTTGTGATTGATATGGTCTCGTGAGTACAATTCCACTATTCCCAGAGTTCAGATGTAGTTAGCTACAACTTTGTTACAGCATGCAAGCATGCTACGTCAATACAACTCATCCCGACTTCCTTGGTGGTCATAAGGCAAATTATTTTTGAGCAAGTTCAACTCGCTTATCACTGACTCCCTCATTTTGGTAGGCCATGAGCATAGTACAGGAACGTCTCAACGCCAACAAGCCCCCTCCGCCCGCAGCTGATCCGAAGAGCGGCAAGCTCGCACCAGGTCAAATCAATGGCGGTCGTGACCTCGATGTCGACCCCAAGAAGGATGAGGCAAGCTTCTTCGGTTCGTTCTTCTCGACGGCGAGGAAAGGACAACCGAAGAAGGCGGGCCCGGTGATGGATTCGGTAGGCACCGAGATGAATTGTTTGACCCAGTTAACATCCGTTAATTCCGTAGCCACCTGCGATTATCAGACCCCAATCGGCGCTAAGCGAGCGAGAGACCATGGAGACTGAGGTTATCAGTAAGTCGCCGAGCCTATTCAAGCTTGGACGATGCTCATACGATATACTTCCGTAGAACTCCTCATCCACTCCTATTTCAACATAGTTAAGCGGGAGATGATCGATATGGTTCCGAAAGCGATCGTCCTTACCCTCGTCAACCACTCGAAGGAGAATTTGCAACGCGAGTTGTTGCAAGAACTCTATAAACCTGACGTCCTAGACGAATTGATGAAGGAGAGCGAGTTCGTGGTCAACAGGAGGAAGGAGGTCGTAAGCATGGTGACCGCATTGAACAAGGCTGAGGAGTAAGTCCTGGACTGTCCCACTTTGCATTGGAGAACTGATCGTTTGTACTTGTACAGGATCGTCGCTGGTGTCTAGATGCGTGTGTGGTGCTTTCATTTCTTGAGTTACTGTAATACCCTCTACATACATATGTGTTTCCTCCTCGGTGTGTGGTTAGATCATTATTCGTCTCTTCATCATAATTCCAGCTGAACGGCGGCGGCACTCTGCAGGATACTGAGTGAACCGCTAGAAATATTGGGATAAGATGTCAGCACAACTACTTGGACCAATTAACTTGACCGCCGTTAGTTCAACCACACACTCTACCAACAGGACCAAAAATAATTTAAATAAATACTTCCTGTAGGCACAGAACGGTAACGCGGGTATCATACTACTTAGTACTTATGTAGAGTCGACTGCGCACTATTCTAGTCCCGCCTTGCCTCGTGATGTCGGACTAGCAAGGAACGTGTATGCTGTAACCGAAGGCTATACTCGATTTGGCAAATGGCCGGGGGCATGTCGTCAGGGCCGTGAGCGAACCGAAACATGGGGCGGGTACATAAGCGAATACGAAACCGTGCCCCTCTTGCCGCTCTTATTCCCTTACCCCCACCTCCTCGTCACGACCGACTGTATCCACCATGGCTGAAGGCTCCTGGACGGACGACATTTTGCACAAGGTTTGTCTCATGGTCATTCTCGCCAGGGTTCCAACTGTATGTCCTGTTCCAGCTCCTTAACATCGTGGTGTATTTCGCCTTCCTCGGCTCCAACATCTACACCATCGCAGCCCCGCATGACATCTACTACTCTGGCAAAGAAACATATATCACTCCTGCTCCTTGGGCTTTCTTGATCTGGTGTGTTTGTTCACCCCTCTTTTGTTGCCACCTTTTCATTCGTTGGACAGGACCCTCATTCACCTGCTCCTTCTCGGAACCATTGTCTACCAGTTCACCGCAGCAGGGAAGAAGGTCATCATCGATGGCATTTCATGGCGATTCGCCTTGCTCGGTGTCCTTAACGCAATTTACGTCAACCTCTGGGCGTCGCACCACTACGTCGTGGCCTTTATTTTCGCGCTCTTCGTCAGCAGTACAGTAACGGTGAGTTTCTTTCCTGTTCACGTACTTTCCGTCTTCCATTCTTCATTTCGGACGAGGGGCCGGCGTTTTTGATGTCGTACATCCTTCGGTTACATCATATTGTACGGACATGATCAGAATATACTAACCCACTTGCAAACTCTGGTCAGCATATCTACTATATCGTCAAGAAGCAGCATGCACCGTCGAGCACGGGTGACGAAATATTTGTGCACCTTCCATTCTCGCTCTGGCACGGATGGACCACCGTTTTGGTAGTTATCACCGCCTTCGAGGCATTTGGTGTCAGCGTCACCGAACATGCCGGTGTCTGGACCAAGGTTTTCGTCTTCCTCGCTCTGTAAGTCACCTGCATGCCTGCGGATGCCCAGCCACAACTCACTCATGTGGTGCACCTTGCCATACAGCTTCTTTCTCGAGGGCACTGCCGCAGCTTACGCTTTCACCTCCGTTGAGGGTGACTTACCTGCATCCATTGCCGTCATGTGGTCCCTCTTTGGTATCTTCGCTCACCAGGGAGACCCCTTTGTGCACTGGACTTCTCTCGCCTTTGCCATCTTGAGCGCATTCTGCGTGGTCAAGGGTGTCTGGGGGTTGTACAGGAGGTGCACGGGCGGTTTGGTGTTTCTCCAAGACGAGGAGCGTAGTCCGTTGATTGGTGGGTGAGCGCTTGAACATGTGGATCCGGGACGAAGGTATTCCGGAGATAAAGCAATCGCGATTTTGCTTTGGTTTCTTTTTTCTCCCGCCTCTTTCAAAGTGCATTGATCAAGTTTCAGCTTTCATGAACAGTGTGGATATATCTGTATACGTCTTGTTCTCTTGTCTCTTTTGTATGGTATTCTGCAATGTATGTTGACCTTTGATTGTTTCAGGCTTATCGGACGATGGGTGACGTAAGGTCGATTATCAGGGATATAGTGGCGTGAGAACGCCAAGATATATTTGGTACATTTCTAGAACATTCGATATCCGCAGCACAACTCGATCTCGTCTGTTTTCGGCCCCCATGGACGACACAGTCCTCTGGAAGACGAATAAGGACGAAGGGGAGTTGAGGAACAAAGAGAAAAGCCAAAGAAGGACAAGAATGAAGGACAACCGCACGGATCATACAATGACTGAAGATGGTGGAAGGAGACAGGAAAGCGATGCTGAAAGGGTTCTGATTGTAATCTTGAGCGGAGTTTGAAATCAAACCAATATATAAGGGGACACTCTCCCGATAACTTGCTCCCATTTTCACCCACGCCTGTTTTCCCACGCTCCCTTTCACCCGGACCTCCACGTCAAATTTTCGTTAAAATGTCGTTTGCACTCCCCGCGCGCCAAGTCACCTTTGGGAGGTCGGCCGCTCCCTATCAACCCCAACAGGCACCTCAGGCAGCGAATGGACTAGCCCTTCCTGGCCCCAGTTCTTTTAGTTTACCTGGACCCTCGGGTCTCGCTTTGCCGGGGCCATCGCCGTTGTCGCAGTCTCATACTCCACCACCAACAGCACCAGCCCCTGTCGTGTCTACGTCACAGGCGAATGCAACTACGACAACGAGCAAGGGCGCTCCTTCCCCTACCATTGCCGGTCCTTCGACGCCTCCCGCTCCCGCCGTCCCCGCCACACCGGTGCCATTGACTCTCGAGCAGCAACACATTACAGCCGTGGAGGGCATCGTTCCTACGCTTCAAAACATCGTTGCGACCGTCAATCTTGATTGTCGGTTAGACCTTAAGACGATCGCCCTGCATGCGCGCAATGCGGAGTATAACCCAAAGGTTGGTAGTGCAACTTCAATTCGCATATTTGTGCACGCCAATGCGCTTTTGCACATTAGCGTTTCGCCGCCGTTATCATGCGTATTCGCGAACCCAAGACCACCGCCCTCATCTTCGCATCGGGTAAGATGGTCGTCACGGGTGCGAAGAGCGAGGATGACTCGAGGCTGGCGTCGCGCAAATATGCTCGTATTGTGCAGAAACTCGGCTTCGATGCCAAGTTTGCAGAGTTCAAGATTCAGAATATCGTTGGCAGCTGTGACGTGAAGTTCCCGATAAGATTGGAGGGCCTTGCGTACAGCCACGGGCAATTCAGCAGCTACGAGCCCGAGGTAAGTGTCATTGGATTGGCCGTCTATGCCGACTGTTGATCATCCGAGCAGCTCTTCCCCGGCCTCATCTACCGCATGCTTAAACCGAAGGTCGTCCTGCTAATCTTTGTTTCGGGGAAGATAGTTTTGACTGGTGCGAAGGTAAATGCTCGACACCTGATTCTTTTTGTTTATATCTCCTGGCTAGGCCCCTTGCTGACACAGTTCTTTCTTCATATAGGTTAGAGAGGAGATTTACACGGCCTTCAACACCATCTACACGGTGTTGTGCGAGTTCAGGAAACCGTGACGTGGTTGACTATCTGCACAGCACCAGACCACTCATTGTTACATGCCACCTATTGGCGACGACGCTCACTTCGGTGTCACTGTCCGTTGCATGTGGGGTGAGCCACAAAAATTGTTACTAGTACCGAGGGTCATGGCCGGGGAGCAGACGTAGTGCACGGACATTTCCCATCCTTCCCTCTTCACTCAATAATCCCCATACACGTACAATTCAATTGACTTTTGCATGATATCATTATCGATGTTGGCAATATCATTCGTAGATAAAAGCCTTTTGTAGATGGTAGGGACGAGTGGTACATATCCGAGTCATTTTTAATGGACGCTTGGCCGAGTCAGAGATAACCACGTGGTATCGGCAGAAACGATCTAGCGATAATCGTTCGGTCGGACTGCTGGTCGCTACAATTGTTCTATACGGCCATCAGCCTCTTCCAACCGCAAAAAGTATTAGGATGTCCGACGCAGTGTCAAAGGATCCCTTCCCAATAGATTCGCTTGCTACAGCTCTGAATGGGACGGCAATCTCTTCGTAAGGCTCACGTCCGTGCGTCAGCATTACTCGGTTAATCATCCTCTTCAGACCCCAACACGACAGCGCCGCTAGCACTGCACCAGCCATCAAACCAGCCGATCCGTCTTTCGCGCACGAGCAGGTCGTCACCCCATGGGACGTCCAGGGCTCCGTTTCTGCGGACGGGAAGCAGCTCGCGATCGACTATGACAGGTTGATTGATCAATTTGGGACACGGCGTGTCGATGCTGCGTTGCTCGAACGGTTCGAAAAACTCACGGACCACAAGCCACATCCGCTTTTGCGAAGAGGGATGTTCTTTTCCCATCGGTCCGTCCCATTGATTTCTGGCATGTGGTTTCGGCCAAGAACGCGATGTTGACGTATTCCCCCGGTTGCCTTTGCGTAGGGAGTTTGACCGAATCCTGGATCGGTACGAGCAGGGGAAGCCATTTTTCTTGTATACCGGTCGGGGACCGAGCAGTGATAGCGTGCATATCGGACACATGATCCCGTTCCTTTTTACAAAGTAAGTCTCCTTACGCCGCCTCGTCCTCGGTCTCATGCCAGAATAGGTGGTTGCAGGAAGTCTTTGACGTCCCACTGGTCATCCAACTGACAGGTAGGTCGCCCTCTCCGTCCAAGGATCAGGACTTACTCGTTTTTCTGGCTCAGATGACGAAAAATTCTTGTTCAAGCATGAACTCAAGATAGAAGATGTACGGAGGTTCTCTAAAAGCAATGCGAAAGACATCATCGCCGTCGGCTTCAATCTCAAGAAAACGTTCATATTCAGCAACCTTGAGTTTGTCGGTGGCGTTTTCTACCACAACGTCGTCAAGATCTCCCGCCAAATTTCCTACAATCAATCAAAGGCCACGTTTGGTTTCACCGACTCGTGAGTTTGGGTCGCTCGCGTGCTAAAAGCATATTTGGAGGTTAAAATGTGATATTCCGTCAGAGACAACATCGGAAAGATACACTTTTGTTCCATCCAAGCCGCACCCTCGTTTTCCAACTCCTTCCCCCAAATCTTTGGCGAAGTGAGCAACATCCCCTGCCTTATTCCTTGCGCTATCGACCAGGACCCCTACTTCCGACTGACACGAGACGTCGCCCAAAAACTCAAGTACCCCAAACCGGCACTCATCCACTCGCGATTCTTTCCTGCCCTCCAAGGACCACAGACGAAGATGAGCGCCTCAGATCCCAACTCGAGCATATTTATGAGCGATACCCCGAACCAGATCAAGAACAAGATTAATAGACATGGGTTCTCCGGCGGGCGGGAGACAGAGGAGGAACATAGAAAGTACGGAGGCGACACAGAAGTGGATGTTGCGTACCAGTATCTGAGCTTCTTTTTGGATGACGACGAAGAGTTGAAGACGATTGGCGAGGTGAACTTGGAATCTGCATGGGCGAACCGTGTCTTTGAACTGACGGGGACGGATGGTGTGTTAGGACTATCGCGCGGGCCGACTGCTCACTGGGCAATTGAAGGCAAGGTGTATTCAGATGCTCCAGGCGTTCGTCAAAGATTTCCAAGAGGTGTGCATCCCCTGTCTTGGTCAGATCTATGGATACTCACAAATCTCGCAGAGAAAGGCCAAGGTCACAGAGGCAGACGTAGACGCCTTCATGGACGCCACCCGTAAGATTGATCCTTCCTTCGGCAAGTGACCAGCACAGCCTTGATACCTGAGATCCGGAGAATATCTCGGGCGATCGTTCGTGTTCCTGAGTACAGAGCATAGAAGACTATAAATTTGTATCCCATATGTGCCTATTGTGACATATGAAAAGAGAGAGATGAAGACATATTCTGCGTTTGAGTAAAATAACCTGTAAAGATTGTCCGGTCCATTAATGAACCCGTACAGTTGTCCATAATGCCACAGTCAACGCAGCCTAACCTCTGTGTACGTTTAAAATAATAAATCAAACCCTTCGTGTACGAATGTGCCACACTCGCTTTAACCACCCATGGGTAAGCTTCAAGCCAGGCAGGGTACTTAACCCCGGGATCGACTCGATGTGCTCCACCCTTGCTTTCTCGTCCGGGACACCAACGTTGCCAATGCTAGTGGTGTCACCATTGACGTGGGTCATGTCGCTGCTGTCCTCGTCCTTGGTCCAGAAGAACGGCAAAGTGGACACCTTGTGGTGTTCCCATGCATCGATCGCGTCGACCGCTGCCTGGCCCCAATCGAAAGTCTCGTGCGCCGCATGATCGGCTGGCCCATCAACAAACACCACGAGTTTTTCATTCTCGGGCCGGATGAAGCCTTCCCGAATGCCGTTCCGGATGAGGTCACGGAGCGGGTTGTAATACGAAAAAACGTTGATGAGAATGACAGCTGTTGTCATTCATTCACAAGAAGGAGATTGCGTGGAATGTGAAAGCTGCGAGATGAGCGGCATCGAAAAAGGGAAATTAAGGTACGGCTTACGTTTATTATGGATATTAAGTTGGTTCCAGGAAACGACTTCCAGGATCTGAACAATCCCGTCAGCGTGAGCATGGGCACAGCCAACTGATGGCATACCTCTTCAAACGTGCCAAACCCACCAGGCAGGCCGATAAAGGCACCTGAACGCTTTGCCATTTCAATTTTACGTTCATGCATTGAGTTGACGACGATCTGATGGGTTATGACAAAATATTAGCGAACGGCGTACTCATCAACGCGGACACAGGCCAGGAAGGCGTGGTCTGCACGTGTAGGCTAAGCGAGAGCGCAAAGAACTCACGGTTTCCATCTGTTTGTGCGGCAGGAAGGTGAGGAACCAGTCAGCATTCTGGGCGTGCGCATAACATCATCCCTGGGCCCGAGGATCCCAGGATACGTACCTCGCCCCTCCGCTTCTCGTCCAACAGTTCAGCGACCGAATTGGAATTTGGTTGGCCATGGCCTTTATCCTTCTCGCCGCCAGCAGCGAGGATCGCGTATGGGATGACTCCTGTGACTTTACCGCCCTCCAAGCCGGCGACGGCACCGGACACGATGCCCATGATGCCGCTCTTGCCACCTCCATATACGAGGGGTCGGTTTGCTGCTACGAGCGCATGTGCTACGGCTGTGCGTAAATTATTTTTTCAGTCACACGACAGGAAGAAATTTAATAAAAGGAAGAAAGAGTAAGTGATCGACAACTTACACAGCGCGGCCTGCTGGAAGGCCTTTTGATGGCCAAAGGAGGCAGCACAGTATACTGCCACTGCGCGAGACTCGGATGGAGCAACCATGGCTAGCTCGAGCTGTTCTGTGAGAACCGGGGACTTTCCAGCAGGGGAAACAGCAGCGATAGGGGGAGAATCCGAGTCTGTTGAGGAAGAGGTCGAGGCCGATTGGGGGAGGGTGGAAGGAAAGAGTAATTGAGCCATTGCCTGGCGACTTGGGTTCCTATTTATACGTACGGGCGCGGACGCAAGGCCGCTGCGGCGAGATTGCCGAATTATCGGGTGAATGCAGTAGGGAAAACTCGAAGCTGCAACGAGGCAGTTTCAAATGGACCCTATTTCGCAGACCCCTTCCGTGCTGCCAGCGTGTAGGTCAAGATCCACAACGATTGGCAGTATGTCGACCTTCTCAATCCGTCACTGCAGCTTTACAAATGTATGTCATGTGCTCGAGAAGGATATAGGTGATCGACTACTCCCATGACATCCATGTATCCTGTTCATGAGCCCCACAGCACTTTACTATTCTTGATCCTCCGCATGCCATCTGTTCCCTCCCGCGACATACGTTTCGTGTAAATCGTCCGAGTACAGGCCCCGATCCCCGAGTCCCGCGGCGGGGGGCTGCCAGGGTCTGCCACGCTGTCAACGAGTAAGTGTATTTGGTTTGTCAACTGAGACTACGCTCTACGAGCTTTGCCAATGGGTGAACGCTGTACGGAATCGATGGCTAGTTGAGCACTCAGGTACTCAGGATTTGGATGTGGGTCAGATTACTGGATCGTCCTGTTATCAGGTCACGTGATTGTATTAATGGTGTCAAAGTCGGGAACTAGCGTTGTTGCGCTGCTAGCAATGCAGTAGTGATCCTGTTTCAGATCACCAACAAATGATCCGATCGCCGTTTCACCTCGAGTCAGCAGTAAGAGAGCTCGCCCCGCATTCTTCCACCCACCGGGATCCACCGCACTAGATCCGCGACCAACGGATCGAGTCAAACCAAAAGCATGCCAAGACACGCGACCGAATAATTGAAGCCGGTATTTACCACCCCTCTTCCCCTGCCCTTCTCCCTCTGAAATTGCACTCCACGAGTAGAGGAATGACACCTGCGCCAATAGGATCTTCATAGTAATCCATCAACACCCATCCTCTTATCCGTGGATCTGGGCCCGTACGTGACCCCAACTTGACGTCGGCTGCTTCCGTTAGAGTACATTTCCGACATTCATGATCGGCCGACGCACGTTGGCAAGTTGCATCATTCGAGTTCAGCCGAGCCAACAACCATTGCCCGACTCGGTCGTTCACGCCTTCGAACCCAAGGCCCCATTTGGGCCACCCAAATCCGCGGGCAATTACGGGAGGTAAGGCCAAGGGTATAGAGGAAGCCGACGTGAAAGAGATTGAAAGGGTTGGAATCGGAGAGTCAGGGGGTGGAATGAGAATTTCCGTAGAGAGCGAGGTCTTTTCGGATATAGAGAAAAAGGAAGGGATACCATACCTATTTCGCTCCAGGTAAGCGACAGACATACGGTGTGGCTTGCAAAAGGTAACGATATCGAGAACATGGGTTTGGGGAGAGAATGTCCCAATATGCACTTACCAGTCATGGGTTCGGACCAGGGTCCCATCACATTCCCACAGAAAACCTTCCTTTGCGTTGTCCGGCCAAAGTGGTGGGTTGATTCCATTGGCACCGTTCTTCCAACCATCACCACCAAACCGACTGAACATGACAGCTTTGCCTCGGACTTCTCCGAGACTGGGTATTCGATTTTCAAGAAACCACATTGGTAGTCCGCCGGGTGACACTACGATTTCTTCATGGACTAATTTAGGAAATAATTTTATGTCGGAGTCTTCTTGCTTGATAGAGACTACAACCGTTTCACTCGCTGTGATAGGAGAAGTGAGAAAAGTATGCAGTGTGACGAGCATATCCGCGAATGGAGTAAACTGGGGGAATATTCCATGGTATGCGATGAGTCGACCATCTATGATGGAGAGCCGAATGTCAACCACGCGAATCCCTGCATGTAACTGGGTATCCAAGGGTTTATATTGGCATTGCGAAATAGGCCAACCGTAGAACGCCATTGTTTCATGCGTGCCTGTAAGTATCGGGATCAGCAAAACGAACCTAGGAAGAACGCGCGGGACCAACCCGGAAGCACCAGGGACGAAAGGGGTACCGAATTTGGGATGCTTGCAAGGAAGCACGAGGTATCTCTGTAGGGGAACATAACCAATACATGATGTTTGCGGGACATCTATTTAAACATGGAAGTTATTAGTGCAACTCTGGGTAGTTCCCATGCATGATGTTGCACACCCGATTGCGATATATGGCCCAGGGGGAGTCACCTTGCGCGGTGACCCGCTGCCAGGTCCTCCCGGGTGCCGTAGTAAGTTTGATTGGGACCGAACTTGCGCTTTCAGCGACCACAGCGAGTTCTTTGGAGCTGGCATCCCAGTGCGAGCATCCCGAGAACCGGAGGGATGTGCATTTGGGTGAGAATTGCACGCTTTCAGAGAATGGGGGGACCAAGAGGATGTGCTCGTTTCCCGTACCAAACTGGCAAAGGAGGTTGTCGTGCGTCTGGTTTGAGATTGTGTAGTGCATGATGCATGAGAGTGACTGCCGCGGGTCGGTAGTTGCCAGCCATTTGGCGCCGGTGAACCTGAGCGTGGTTCCCACAGGATAATCACGAGAAAATCCTCTACATTGCTACCGAGCTGAGCTGTCCATCAGCCCCACGTTCACCAAAATGTACTAGTATATCGCCGTCGAACTAGCCGTAGTTAACGTTCAGCGGGGTAAAGGTCGATTGCGATCTCCAACGCACACTGACGTGTGACAGGATCCTCATGAGTCACATTCACATGATGTGACATTCGCGTAGTCGCGCTTTCCCTGAATCCCCTCATTGCACTGGCAGTACAGCAGCCTGCTCAGCCATGTCACAGCAGTTTCTTTCACAGAGTCAGCATCGGGAAACAAATTCGGTACAGCCTAGTAGCACGGCAAAATGCCTCTCTAACCACATCTACTTACATACAGGTCCTCACCGCATCTGTCCGCGATGTGAGATTCTTTGCGGCGCTCTTAAAGGGCATCAACTTTTCAAATGTGAGTCCCTTGTCCGATTAATGAGCGTATCGAATGCCAGAATGAATTCCGATTCGAACCTTCGTCATCGCTAATTGGACCAGCGTGCATCCGTCACCCTTACCGCCGACGCCGCATTGGGCATGGTTGTTACCGTGGAAGAAGCGCATTGTTTACTTGGTACGTCCACCGGACAGCCAGCCTCCGTGCTGCTTCACGGCCGCCTCCGTAGTCCTTATACATACATTCATCTTTCCAATTAACCCCCGTCATCGGATCTCCACAGCAACTTCCTACATCTATCGAGATCACTTTGACGAATGGAGTTATTCACCCGACCACTCTCGCCCCGAAAACTCGCAGCCTGCACAGCAGACACCTGACCGTGACCCAGACCCGACCACGTTTGAGATACCGCTCACCACACTCATCGAGTGCCTCGGCATCTTTGGGACGGCAAATATGTCCTCCCATTCGAGTGCCCCCAAGCCAAAGAAATGGCGCAGGGAGGACGATGCGTCCGACGAACAGCGTGGTGATGCCAAAGGAAAGGGACGAGATGCCCCATCCGACAACCGACAGCAAGCCAATGCAGTACATGGTCTGGAGCACTTCTTTGGGGGAGGGAACGAAAAAAGAACCAGCATGCGTCTTTCATATGCAGGACCTGGATACCCGTTGACGTTATTACTGTAAGTATCTTGCCTCGCCTTTTGACTCCCCCCATCCCTTCCGTCTTTTGCCCCCATATCCCGACTTTCCTTTCACTTGTCGCGGCTCCGTCCGTTCACGGATTGGTCCGGTGAGGTAATGACGATGCACAAACTCTGCCCCATCTCAATAGCGCCGAGGATTCTTCAGGCCCCACGACGACATGCGAAATCACGACGTTTGACCCAGAACCCAATATAGAACTTCCCTTTGACGGCGATCAAACGTGAGTGTAATATATCCTGCTTGCGCGCGCTGCGTGACTGACTGACTACACGCATGTACCCTTCCTCATTCTTTCTATGCTCATTTGTTCAACGAGGCAGTGTGCTGAAGATTATATTCAAGGTCAGCATCATGGTGGTTTAGCGCGCCCGCTTCCGAGGCGTTAAGCTGATCCATAATTACATTTTTGATTTTGATTTACCCACCGCGTGCATATCTGCGCATAGTCCTCATTGTGGCTCCGAGACGCGTTGTCCGAACTTGACCCTTCCTGTGAAAAAATCACTTTCATCGGCAACCCCGCCGCGGACGTTGCGAGGAGTGCAGGGCAACAAAGGGGGAGCGCCGGAGGCACGGCGGGTGCCTCGAAGCCACTCTTCCGCATCAAAGCGTCCGGAGATTTTGGGACCACCGAGGTGCGTGAGACTTTGAACATTGATTATGGGTGGTGTTCCCCCTTTTTCGTGGCGATAGAACAGAAACGTGACATTATTTTTTGACATTGGACTGTATAGATGGATTACCCGAATGATAGGGAGGTATTAGAGACCTTCGAATGTTCGCGGCCTGTATCGGTCAGGTAGGACGTCTCACTTCTCTGTTTGTTCTCGCTCAAACGATGGCGGGTCGTTCACATAGTTATCGCTTCGCGCATATCTCGCACACCATCCGCGCGCTTCAAAGCTCAACAAAGACTTCTTTGCGGATCGAAGCGGAAGGATTACTTAGTTTGCAATTTCTAGTCCCTGTGCCAAAAGCCAGGGGAGGCGGGTCTTCGGATTCGTTCATTGAGTTTAGGGTATGTATAACCGGTACTTCAGGAAGTGCATTCTCACATGCCTTCGCAGTGTATGGCATTGGACGATGAAGTTGCATGACCAGGGGCCCATCACAGCCATGTCTTCGCGGAAGGGGTGATCTTTGGATTGTCGCCCGGCAGACGGTGAATAATCCGGGAAACTCTAAGGTATGTATAAAAAGCAGCCGAAGAACAGCAAAATGATCAGAACAGGCCATTGAAATATGCCTCGGTGCTATCCTTAGATTTTGGTGGGACAGTTCCAGTTGATGGGGGTACTACTTCGCGGGTAGGTGGAAGGTAGTCAGCGATGATCGAGTCAAAAGAGGCTGGTGTTGATGGCGCTATCGAGACATATGAGTATGTGTCTTTGCATGTGAAGGAAGGTGACCTGCCATGCGGTGTTGGCTTTGACTTGGCTGCAAACCCTAATACAATTAGCTGGCGGATGGCGTGGCCATCCAAAGGCTGGGAGCACATGGTTTCTAAGTAAAATGGTCGAAGTGATTGAGTGAGACGTACCTTAGCAGGTGGCTCTGTCTTTGCGGGAGCTGCTGTCTCTTTCTGCGGCGGCTTGTATGTACCAAGGGGATTTGAGGCCCTCCCAAGGTATGCAAGAACGTCCCCTTTGGTCAACATGCCTCGAACGCCTGTTCCCTTGATGACCTCTGCATTGGTGACACCACCTTCAATGAGCAAACGGACGACAGATGGAATCAAATGCTTGGAATGTGTTGGATGATGTGTGTATGTCTTTGGTTGGGCAGGTTCAGGTGTCTGGGACGGAGGCGGCGACGTAGCAGCAGAGGTCTCAGGATTTTGGGTAGGCGCTGATTTAGGCTCCTCCTTCGGTGCCTCGAGGTTGGATATGTCGTCACCTTCCTCTGCGAGGAGCGCAATAACTCTTCCGACAGACACATTTTTAGTGCCATCTGGGGCCTGGGCGGGAGTCAGGGTACGTGCGAGCACGGCGACGTCTCAACAGACATACCAAGATCTTGCCCAGGACGCCGTCCTCCTGTGCCTCTACGTCGATCATTGCCTTGTCCGTTTCCTGAAACGGGTAAGAGGACTGAGCTGGGACTACACGACGTGACACGCACGATTTCGAGCAAGACGTCGCCAGCGGAGAAGGATTCACCCTCCCTTTTTTTCCAGTACGTGATGCCGCCCTCCGTCATCGTGGGCGACATGGCTGGCATCTCGAGGTTGGTGATGGCACGACGGGCGGCGGATTGGTGCAGGCCTTTACATGTATGAGCGCGACGGTGCAGAAAGAAAGTGAACGGGTAAACATACATCTGCGGGGGATCGTCCGAACGACGTGGGCACTGGCGGTGCGAAATGGCATTGCGTGATGACGAGCTCTCAAAGTTGCATTTCCTGTCCCCACCGGAAAGCGGCGACCCCCCAAGTGACCCCCCGAAATGACCCCCCGATTGTAGCGAGTTGACCCCCCTCCTGGGTCTCCCGTTCTCGCATCGTTCTACCAAAAAGGCCGGCCAACAGACACAAACGAGCGCGTCGCCGGCGACGTTGACGAGCCATTACAATCTGACGTTAACTCGCTTTTGGTCTCGCTTTTACACACTAGCGAGGACCGCGCAAACCAACACACGCACGCCCGATTTCACGGCAGCATGTCCTCCGAGTCAGAGTGGACAGAGTCGCTGGTAGCAGAACGCGTCGCACAGCTCGAGTAAGCCTTGTCGTTATCGTCCATCGTCCATCGTCCATCGTCCATCGTCCATCTCGGGCTTCCCGCTGACAACTTCATAGCGAAATCATACAGCGGAGACATGTGCTTCTTCGTGAGATGTTCTGCATGATCCAGCAGAAACACAACGTCGGTGTGCTCCCCCTCGGTGAAACCGGACATGGGAATGATGACGGGGGCGAGGGGTTGAAACAGTTTATGGATAGGTTCGATCTCAGCAAGGAGTAAGTGTCGGCCCTCGTTCTGTTCCACCACCGATCAATGGCACTGTCTCGTGTGCCGGGATACACTATCCTAACTTATATTTTGGCAGCCAAGAAGCAGGTATGATATCCAATCTATCCGATGGCGAGCTTTCCGTTCCGTTTCCTTCCGAAGAGGTCACAGAAGGTCCGGGGGAACAAGCTGCACCTGATCTTGACTCTCCGATGTCCGAACCACCTGCGTCGCCTACACGTACCAAATCACCGGTGCAGAAAGAAGAGGATGAGGAAGCTGAGATTAACGACGTCGTGGAGGCTGCCGCAGAAGTCGAGATCCCCACGTCACACCAATCCACCCCGTCCCTCCAGCGACCCAGAGAGGCACAAGAGGAGGAGGAGGAGGAGGAAGAGGAGGAGGAGGAAGAAGAAGAAGAGGAGGAACAGATATTACCCTCCGATCACCGCACCAGCGTATCTCCATCGCCTCGTCCGCCATCTCGCCCTGCGTCGCTTTCGTCGCATCATAGTCCCGTAGTGTCACGACACAGTTCGCTGTTCCGGTCTCCCCCCATACCATCGCCGTCCCCTCGACCCATCAGTGTTCAGCCTGTCACCGAGGCGGTGGAGATGGACACATCAGAACTTATGGAGGACATTCGTGAAGAGTCCCCCCAGTTGATACTCCCGTCTTCTTCACCTGTATTTGCACAGACAGTGGAAATCCACGCCCAGAGCGAGGACACCTCCGTTGATGTCACAACGGTGACTGTCCCATCACCTTCGCCCATTCAAGAGGCTCCTGCGTGTCCGATGGTAATCCACACCGCCGTCGATGTCGTATCCATCCAACCGTCTCTCCTCATACCCACGCCAACATCTCCAGCCCCTGCGCTGCCTGATTTTAGCTTTGAAGATACCGATGGTGAAACCTTTGAAGAACCTCTACAAGCGACTGTCTCAATGGAGATCCAACATCACCACTTCAATCCCGACTATAACCTTCCACCTCTTAAAGCTCTCCCCCCTGAGTATCTCCGCAAGGGTAAATCGTCGAAACAGAAAAAGAAAGATAAAGACAAGACGGACATTAAAGGTGGCAAGGAAGAGTGGGCGCCGCTTGGATTCGCCAGGTGGGGTGCGATCATCCGTGCAAACCCGATTTATAAAAAGGTATCGAGGGCGACCAAGTGTTTGAGCACAAAGGATTGGAGTGTACGCATATTTACTTCCCTTTGGTTGTGTGCTGAATACTTGCGGCTTTGTGCAGGTCGCAGTCACGGAGCTGAGGCTTATGCGTACGCTGGAGCGCGTCGAATCGCTCGAAAATGTGGCGAAGTGGAGCTATAGGCAGCCAAAAAAGCAGCGAAATTTGGGAGGGATGACGAAGACGCATCGGGATTATCTGTTGGATGAAATGGTACGTATCCTTAATCGCATCTCTTGCACTGGCCATTTCCTGCTCTCGTGGGCTTCTACTACCCTTAGTATAGATGACATGACGGGGCTCACACTATTTACTGACGGCAGAAATGGATGCGCATCGACTTCCGGGAAGAACGCAGATGGAAACATGTTCTTGCCTTTAACATTTCCACTGCCGTTCTCGAATGGCACGAAGCCGAGAATCACGAGGAACGCATCAAGCTAGGCATCTGTATGCACTGGAAGCCACCGCGTACGACCGACTCCTCCTTGAGTCCCTCGCAGCAGCGGCGACAACAACAGGACATGGAAGTGGACAATGCGGGAGTTGCCAGCGAACAGTGTGACAAAGAGCACGCTTACAGTGATCAGGAGTCTGGAGATGACGATGACGAAGGGGAAGTGGAACAAAGGGTCGCTGATGCTTTGGAGACAAGGAATGCCCTTGAAGAAGCGTTGGAGGGGAGTGGGTCGGGGTCGGGGTCGGGCGAGTCAGGGGAGAGCAGTCAGAGGCAAAGTATAGGCTCTGATGGCGCTCTGCGGCCGAAAGTGGAGGACGTGGAGGATCCGTCCGCGTTGGGGAATGCGAGTGGCGCGTGGCCGAGGGATGTAGATGCGATGGACGTCGATGACGCTCAGCCTGGCGAAGTTGAGGGGGAGAAAGTTGCAGAAAGTGATGCTGGGAGGACGCAGACGACGAAGACGGAGGTGATTGATCTCGTGGGGCTCAAACCAGACTCAAGCGATCCAGTCCTGGGCTCGCAACCAGGCTCGGAATCCCAAAACAGCACCCTTCCTGTACCAAGCACGAGCAAGTCGGCGCCGAAGTCGAACTTGTACGCACCATTGAGAGAGCGAATCGCATACTCCGACGACAGGAAATTGTTCGTGGACAACGACGACCTTGATCTCGTCAAAGCACTTTCTGATCTCACTACCAATGATTCTTCACCTCCCGCTCTTGATCTCGAGGCCGCACGCTCTCTCGACCTCTCGGACCTCTTCCCCGACCTCCAGGTACTCGATATGCCTGATGTTGCACCTTCCGAGCAGAAGAAGAGGTCCGACAAGAAGTCGGAGCGAGATGACAACAGACGCGTTGACGACGCTGGGTACACGAAGATAGCACCCATGGGAAAATTCATGCTGTGTAAGCCCACATTACTCAGCCCTTTGCAACCCGTGCGGCGGTGGAAGAATGGGAGGTGGCTGCCTCCAGAGGAGCCTGCTGTCACGGAGGTTGAGAGTTTGTCGAGTAAGATTACCGACGAGCAACTTTCTGGTGAGTCCGAGCCTTGAGGATTGAGTGAGTAACACGGGTCTCGTCTCATTGGTTCCTTTTCTTCAAAGAACTCTTCGACGGCGTGAAACCACAGGTCATCGGAGGCACCGTCGTCCTCCATCCTCCAAAGGACAATAAAAAACGGCTCGATCACGCATGGAGCCCTTCAGAAGATGCCCTCCTCGGATCCCTCGTTGAAAAGTACCCCTCCAATTGGACCCTTGTCGCTGATTCTTTCAACTCTGCCCGCGTGACGATCTCAATTGACAAGCGGACGCCTTGGGAGTGCTTCGAGCGCTGGAACCTCAAGCTCGGGGGGAAGCCGAGTGGCGTTCCCGGCCATGCGGACGTGACTTCTCCTACGGGTGTGGATGGGACCTCGCCGCCTGCCACTCCTTCTACGTCCACGCAGCAGGTCCAGATGACGACGAGGGGTGTGAAGCGCCTCGCGAACATCAATATCGCACAGGGCCAGGTCGGTGGGGCGGGTACGACGGGCGTGACTATTAGCTCAGACACAATCAAGAGACGGAGACACTCGCTTATGTATGAGACAATACGAAAAACCGCAAAGAAGAGGGAGGCGGCGCAGAAGGCTGCACACAGTGGGTTTCTTCTTGTGATGACTTGGTTGCGAACCATCATTGAAGGACTTGCAGTGAACCAGAGGAAACCTCCGAACATCCATGACACGCATGGCCAATATAATAAGATGCCGAAGCTCACTCCTGCCGAACTTAGCCGGATGAAAGCGGAGAAAGAGTCGAGGGATCTGCAGGAAGCTATGATGGTACGACGGAGGAACGAGGAGCTTCGGGGACAACAATTATTGCGCGCGCAGGTCATTCGTTTCCTCTCGATATGGTTGCTCGTTTACTCACTGATATCCTGTGTAGCAAGCACCAGTCGCGGCAACCGCTTCTGCCCAACAACAACAACCGCAACAACCGCAACAACCGCAACCGCAACAACCACAGCAACAGCAACAGCAGACCAGCAATGGTGCCTCTCGACCGGCTACCCAACCTACCCAACCCGCTCCGCAAATCCGTGCTCAATCTGCGGTCCCTCAAGTCAACATATCTCAGCAACAGCGAATGCCGACTCCGATGTCGGCGGCGGCGCGTATGTCACCACAGCAGATGCTTCAGGTCCAGGCGGCGCAAGCGCAAGCGCGTGCGAACGCGATCACGGCTGTTACCCAATCGCAAGTGCAAGTACATGCCCAACTGCAAGCTCAAGTGCAGGTTCAAGTGCAAGCACAAGGTACGCCTCAGGCCGCGCTCAGTAGTCTACCCGCTGGTGCGCATCTCTCGCCACCATACCATTCCCGGGCTGCGACGTCTTCGCCAGGCATCGGTGTCGCACAGCAAGGTTCTCCCCCTCGGACTGCTGTCACTCCTTCGAACGCTGGTGTAGCCGCCTCTCCACGCCCACCGTCTGCCCAGCCCCAACTGCCGATGCCATCACCGCAGATACCCGGGAACCTCCCCCGCCCAGCAAGTAACATCGCAGCGCATTATTTACCAGTGGTACCCCCTGGCACACATTTCACGCAGGAACAGATGGACCAGGCAATTAGGCTTTCGTCACTTATGCAGGTGAGGTTTCTCGTGTGTGGGTCAAAGGTGAAGCAATTTTTCTGACACACGGCCTTGGTTTGGCCTGGTGCAGCTGTCGACGATGGCGCAGGCACAGCAAGGAGGGCAGTATCCTTCACAGAGCTAGTTGTACATGTCGTTGGTGGGCTATCGGATGTATTTTCATGTTGATACTTTTTTCTTTCACGTATTCCACGCATTTCGTCTTCTCTCACCCATCGTCGAGTGTGAGATCGCTGACTAACATTTCGGGCATTCCGAGTCACTCTGTCATTACATGCTCACTTCTCCGCAGGATATCCTGGCCTCTTGCCAGTGTGAAGTTTGATCCCGCTAGGTAACGAGAAAAATTCACTGACACTAATTTCAATGGAGATTTCCGGTTTCGGTCGAGGTCAGCCGCCTGATGACGAACTCACTGCATGAGGCTGGCCTTGTTACAGGTGTTGAGGCTTGGACTGGGTGGGCTGACGAAGCGGCTGACACTTAGTCCAAACCTCGATGTCTGGCATATATAAGGCCAACTGTTGTAACTTCGTCTTCAGTTCCTTCTCTTGTTCCTTCCCGCATTTGCTCTCTTCTCTTCGCTTTCCTCCCTTACTGCTATCTTGCTTTCCAATGGCTACCTCCGCTATGCCGTCGAGCGTGTTCGCATTTGTGTGCTTCTGCGTTGGTCTTCTCCAGATGCCATCTCCGAGCGATGTAGACCAGGTTCTGGTTGCTTCCTGCCCACCAGGCGCCGAGTCCACGACCCTGACTGACATCCACGACGCTTCATCACTCAGTTCCGCTGCCTCCAGCTCCGATGGTGACCGAAACGACGTGGTTGGCCATGCTGTTCCGACATTTAGCATGGTGCGGCTGGGGGCCGGGTTCGTTCGGTTATACCAGTTGGTCACTGCACTTGTCGTTCAGGTCACCGTCGTTGCGTCGGATGTCGTCTCACTCAAGGATCGCATCACCGCAGTCGAAAGTACGCACGCACCCGCGTTGGTCCCGGACGGCCAGGAAACCGAAGCGCTCGCGCGACAAGTCAACGAGTTGTGCGAACGCGTAGCATCTCAGGGGGATCGTATTGCCGGTCTAGAGCACTCGCGGCGCGCAGAGACGGAGTCGTACAAGAGGACGATCCAGGAACTCACCACCAAGGTCGACGAAATGAAGGTCAGCGACGACAGGAAGACCCAGTCCTTCAAGAACTTCCAGCAGTCGATGGAGTGCCAAGCGGCGAGGATCACTGGGGTCAAGGCCGACACCGCCCGTAAGATCGCTCTCCTCCAATCGGAGATGGGGGGCGTTCGGGCAGAGCTTGCCGCGGTCAAGGAGGTAGCCGTGCCTGTGAACGCCTCATCTGCCAGTCAGGCTGCGAAGGAAGCTCGAAGGGCGCGGATTCTTGCAAGTGTCGCTCAGCGGATGGAGGATGCAGAGCTGGCAGAAGGTATCCTGCCATCGTTCGTTTGAGACGCAGCTAACGTGACGTCTACGCCCAGAAATAGAAAAACTGTGCCCTCTGCCTGTCGTCGCACGAAGCTCAGCATGCGTTACAGTTTTTCATGATCCGCCCGCAGCTACGACTTCATCGGGTGGTTCATCAATCACACATCCAAACTATAGTACGTGCCGCAGCTGTCTACATTACTGCTTTCCCCGGTCTGACACTACATACTGTAGTCAAATACGAAGCAACGACGGTCAAGAACCTCGAGATTACGAAGGAGCCTCTTACCACTGCCCGCACAAGTGTTGTTCAGCCTGGCGCTAACAAGATACCCGCGTTACCCATGATACCCATACCGATACCCACGATACCCATGGAACGCCTGATACCCACGAAGGGCAGTGGTAAAGAGAACAGGCCATGCAACAGCTCGACGACGACGCTCCAATATACCAAGTCGTTCCAGCCCGGTGCTGGACGGTCCCCGGACGTCAGCGACAAGCCCCCTACGGCGAGTCCAAGGAAGGCCCAGCCTGGTGCTGGATCACCTTCAAAGATCTCCGCGCTGCCGAAGCCTCGCAGGTCGATGCTACCGGCACCGCGAAAATCACGATACCCTAGTCTTGCTAAGCATGCTGCTGTTGTCGATGGTAGTTCACCCAACGGTACGCCAATCGGTGATCGTGTTGTCGTGACCGATGCTTACCGGCTTCGCGTTTCTTTACAGTCAAGACCGCTTACCGTCCACCCGGGGGGTCTGAGACCCGGACGGAACAGTCGAAAACTGTCGAGTGTGCTCCCATCGCTACATCCCGACCTCCTTTGGAATCTGCATGTGAGTAATTTGGCGCCTATCTTGTTGGTCTTTGTCTGACGAGTGCTAGTATCGAGGGTAGTTGAGAAGGAATGTCCCGCTGTGTTGTCTGCGTCGTCTTCCCTAGCTTCACTCGATGCCGCATTACAAGCGATGCCGCTGGACGGCGACGACCTTTTGGCGCCCATGCCAATGCTCAACTGCTCGAATGATGACCTGAGTTTCTCGGCAATAGCCCCCATCCTTATGAGTGCGTTGATTGTTCCTCACGCGGTATATTCCATGCACTAACAACGTCTTGCGATTTCAGAAACGATACGAAACCGTGACGACAAGTATGAAAGTATCTATGTTCCCCCCAAGCGAAGGAACGTGGATGTCAAACCCTCGAGAAATCCTCTGAAATCCACATGTGAGTGATTACGTGCTTTGTCCTACTTCGTGCTGACGAGCGCCAGTGGGGACGCGGGCTGAGAACGAGGTCCCGAAGTTACCCGCATCATCATCGCTGACGGCGCTTGATGTGGCCTTACAAATGTTGCAAGGCGAGGGCGACATTTTGGCGCTCCAACCGGGACCCGACTACCCCAGTGTGGACTTTAGCTTCTCGGCGGTGACACCCATTCTCCTAAGTCCGTCGATCCTTGCTTCCGCTGTATTCCGTGAACTGACGATGATATCTCAGGGGCGAGACCCCATTGCAAGCGCGAAAGCATCTACGTGTCCCCCCTGAAGGCGACCGTCAAACCCTCGCGAAGACTGTAGGTCAGATGGTCGGATCTTTACAGCGACGGTCTTCTTCGACGAGCGCCACTCTCCATCCAAGGGGCTGACGTGGCCTTGCGCTGGCCCCGCCATTGCACTTATGCCTACCATTACTATGCCAACCCTTTATCTATGCCTGCCCTTTATCTATGCCTATCCTTTATCTATGCCTACCATTTACCTATGCCTACCCTTCCTTTATGCCTTGCTCTCTGCAATGGGCCATGGTGCCTCTGGACAGTTTCATCATGGACTATTAGTGATACGCAATCCCGACCTGTCGGGATGGCCAGGGACACTACCGTAGTTGGTAGTCTAGTTAATTGAATTGAATCTCCGATACCGGAGTTTCAAGTTGTTGGGACCCCCGCAAGTTTGGAGTGTACGTTGACGGTTGCAGGCTGGTTTCGCTCCGGCCTACGTGTTTCACTCTTCAACAACACGCTCCTCATCCAAAACGGCGTCGGCTGGTGGAAGCGTCAATCGACGCCCGGAGTCTTCAGCCAGGTCGTCGACGATGGATAATCCTCCAAACGCCAACATACACACCATCGTCAAGGCTCAAATTGTCTTCCTCCTTTCCACACTCACGGAGGACAATTTCGAGAGGAATCAGCTCGAAATACGTTCCGTATGTCTTCTCCTTTCTCTCCCATTTTTCTGCTCGAACCCTCATCTTGCTGCGCGACACAGCTCTCGGAGCAGCACGGTCTTGACACCTACCTCCATTTCATCCGTCGTCTCATCGTCCACTCCCAAGGCCGTCTCTCCTTAGCAGCCCCTCCCTCTGCATTCGACACCTCTACCGCCTTGACCTTTCGCCTCCTTGTCCAGGAAACCCAGCGTCTCGCTCGTGACCCTTTTCTCGCAGACCGATTCCGGGACGGCATAGACAAGGGCGAAGGGGACACCTTCAGGCACTTCGATCTCCTCCGATTTGTAGATCGTGTTTCTCTCAGGCCGCTCGAGAGACTCGTTTTGGCTTCATCCATTGTCGCTGGGTCCACCCGCAAGGAGCTGGCCACCCAGGCTGCCACCCTCATCCGTGCCGACTTTGAGAATTCCGTCCTCTCTCTCTGCCAGCATCCCTCCTTCGACCACGCCGATCTCTCCCCTCAGCAGATTGCAAAACTCATGTCAAACTTGTTGTCCGACTCCAATTCGGAACCCCCCGTGTTGGATGCCACCCAGCGCCAGGCCCTCATCGCAGCGGCACAAGCCAAGTATGGTCCGGAGATAGTTGCTCCTATCTTGCAGCGCATCTTCCCCACATTGAGGTATGCCACATGATGGCTCTTCGTATCCTGTACATGACTAATAGGGCCACTCACGCAGCCTTTCTCCTGGTGCATCCCTCGTCCAGACCCTGATTCAGCTCGGCCCGGAGGTTACTAGCGACGCAGACACAGTTCGCGCGCTCTTTCTTCGGTTTGGCGTCTCTGATGCCAATCCGCCACGGGATGCTCAAGTCATCGAGATCATATCAAGTTTGGCCCGGCTCGCTGTGGAGGGTACGACCCTGTGTGACGTGGGAGCGTTGGTAAGGGCATTGGGTAGTTTCGTAAGTTATACCTTTAGGAGCATGGCATTCGTCGTCGTTGACACGTTTTGCAGCATGTCAACCTTAACTGGGCCAACGTCATCAAGGCATTTGACTGGCATGACCGACACGGAGTCGATACGGCCACGTTGAAGTTGTTGATTGCCATCCTCCTCAACTGTCCTCGGGATGCCGAGCCGCATGCGGTGACTGGGTTCTGGGGAATGTGGAAAAATTCGCTTTACCAACTGAAGCTTCTCGATGCACTCTTGTCCTTACCCGCGGACACTTTCAATTTTGTGTCCTTGCCTGGTCACAGGATTGTCACCGTAGAGGACGTGGCTGCTGCGAGTCCTACGATCAAGTCGTTGGCCGCCAACGTTCAGGGCCACACATGGAACTCTCTCGATCTTTTCGAGGTTCTAGTGCGACTTGCAGATGCAGACAACGCGGACATCCGGAATTGCGTACGTGACATGCTGGACAAGGCGCTGAAGATAAGTGCGGAGTTGGTGCATATGGGTCTACTCCAGGTTCCGGTGAGCCATTCGTCTCAATCGTTTTGACGTTACGTGACACCTATTATAGGATCAGAATTGGGGTGATATTCGTCTCGAGTATTCTCGCAAGTTGTTGGCTATGTTTCTGGCAGGTCATCCGAACCATCAGCTTGTCTTCATGCGGTTGTGGCAAATCGATCCTGCGTATCTTCTCGGCGCCTTTCGTGACTTCTATGACGAGAGCCCCCTCAACATTACTCGGATTTTGGATGTTGCGCAAGACCTCAAGGTGAGACCACAATCTTTTCATGTCCAGATTACCATCTAACTTGCTGTAGATCCTGGAAAATCTCTTGGACTCACGGCCCTTCACCTTTGCTCTTGACGTCGCTGCACTGGCTTCCCGCCGAGAGTACTTGAACCTTGACAAGTGGCTTGCTGACAATGTCACTGCCCACGGTGCCGAGTTCCTTCGCTCGATGATCAACTTCTTAGAAGTCAAGATGGAGAGCGAAAAAGTATCGAGGATGTCCGATCCTGCAGTAGATGGTCGCACTATGCCTCTTAACCCTCAAACTATCGCCATCTTCCTCCGCACCCTTCGAAACAAGTCCGTGCTTTATTTCCGCATTTGAATTTCACTAACATGACTTCGTCACATAGCTCCGCCAAAATGCCCCGCGAGGACATAGATTATTGCTTGGAAGTTCGCAACGCTTGTCTGCAAATTCACCCACGCCTCATGAACCTCATCCCTGGTACCGACACCGAACCCGGCTTTGCTGTTGTCAACTATTCGGCCGAGATTGAAGCCGAAGTTGATGCTATATACAAGGAAATGTACGACGAACAAACGACCATTGACGAAGTTATTGCCCTTCTCCAACGCAGCAAAGCCTCGTCAGACCCTAGAGATCACGAAATCTTCTCCTGCATGCTCCATTTCCTATTCGACGAATACAAGTTCTTCCAGTCCTACTACCCCGCTCGCGAACTTGCTATGACTGGTTACCTCTTCGGCTCAATCATCCAACACGAATTAGTTGATCTCATTCCGTTCGGGATAGCCCTTCGTTACGTCGTCGACGCCTTGAGCTGCCCTGCCGAGACAAACTTGTTCAAGTTTGGATTGCAAGCTCTGGCCCGGTTTGAGAGTCGTCTTCCGGAATGGCAGCCACTCTGTCAAGCATTGTTGGGTATTCCGCATTTGTTGGAAGCTCGTCCGGACCTTGCGGCTACTATTCACCGGGCAATTGCTACTGGAGTAGATGGGTCGAATGGGGACATGAGGGCTCTCACAGGCGATCCAACTCCAGTATTCACGGCTATCCAGCCTGACAAGATGGACGCCGAGATTGTCCCCCCGGGCGAGGAATTATCCGACAAGGTTCTGTTCATTGTGAACAACCTTGCACCCAGCAACTTCGACACGAAACTTACGGAGATGAAGGACCACTTTGATGATACTTACTCAAGGTGGTTTGCCAATTATTTGGTTGACCAGCGGATCAGTGCGGAGCCCAACAACCATCAACTTTATCTTCGTTTCTTGGACGCCCTCGAACAGCCAAAATTGGGCAAGCTCATCCTCCAGGAGACATTCACCAAGTCTGCCGTGATGCTCAACAGCGAAAAAACGATGCAGGTCACGTCTGAGCGGGCAATCTTGAAGAACCTCGGCTCCTGGCTTGGGACCATCACACTCGCGAGGGACAAGCCTATCCGTCACAAAAATCTCTCCTTCAAAGATCTCCTCGTTGAGGGTTTCGAAAGTGGACGGTTGATTGTTGCTATTCCATTTGTGTGCAAGACTCTTGAACCCTGTGTGAAATCCAAGGTGTTCAGGCCCCCGAACCCATGGCTCATGGCCGTCGTCTCGCTTCTTGCGGAGCTCTACCACTTTGCCGATCTCAAGTTGAACTTGAAGTTTGAAATCGAGGTGTTATGCAAAGGGCTCGATATTGATCTCGACACTGTCGAAGTGACTACGATCCTCAGAAACCGGCCCACGGCCGATGCTTCAGCCCCCGCACCTGGTCTTCCCGATTATGTCAATGATATGGACTCGTTGCCGATGAATGGGTTTGAGCGTGGGGGGATCCAAGGCGAAGGTCAAGTCTTGTCACTTGGCTCCGCCGCCCCTACGGAGACACAGAGGGCGATCGGGGCGCATATCGAGTCGATCTTGGCCGGGTTGGCATCGAGTGTCATCATCAGTCCCCAACTTGCGCCGTTGCACGTCAATCACTCATTCAAGAGGGCTGTCCAGTTGGCCGTCGATCGCTCGGTTCGCGAGGTATGCGCGGTCCTTTATTGTGGTGGAAGGATTGTGTACTAATTGCGATCTTTTTTAGATCATCGTGCCTGTTGTCGAGCGCTCGGTTACGATTGCAGGCATCTCTACCCGAGAGCTTGTTACGAAGGACTTCGCTATGGAGCCCAGCGAGGATAAGTTACGCAAGGCTGGCCATCTGATGGCTCAGAAGCTCGCTGGAAGCCTTGCGCTGGTGACCTGCAAGGAACCTCTCAAAAGCAATCTCGGCGGGCACCTTCGCACGACCCTTGTTGACCACGGTTTCAGCGAACAAGTGATTTCCGAGCAGGTTCTTTCCATCCTTGTGGCCGACAATGTGGAGGTTGCTTGTTCTGCCATAGAAAAAGCTGCGATGGAACGCGCGGTGGCGGATGTTGATGAAGGGTTTACGCCATCCTATGAAGTTCGCCGAAGGCACAGAGAGCTTCGCAACGGCCAGGCATTTTGGGATCCCGCTGCTCCTCCCACCAACTTTTCGGTGGTTCTCCCTGATCCTTTGCGTATTAAGGCTACAGGTCTGCAGCCTCATCAAGTTGCCGTGTATGAAGATTTCTGTGAGTACTATGTGGACTGTTCCGTCATGTTACTGATGCGGAATTACAGCTCTCGACCCCAAGCGGCGGCCCTCTACTATGAGCCGGCCTTCCTCAGCGGCATATTCGCGTGCTGACCATCTTCCTCCTCCCGTTTATACCGGCTCTCCTGCGCCGGAACAGGGGATCAGTGCTCTGAGCCACCCAGAGGCCATGGAACGGTTTACGGTTTGTCCGGTAATTGCTGGTGCTTGCTTCATACTAACTTGAGTTTAAGATCACCGTCAGAGACCTAGAGAGTCTTGTTGTTCAGTTGCCCATTACTTCTCTCTCAGCACTCCCTTCGAACCACGATATTCGCCACTTGGTCCGCCAGGTGCTCTTCATCGCTGCTGAATCGGTTGACCACCACCGCACTCCACTCTTGATATCTCAAAAGATTGTGCAATTGCTGTATAAGACATCGTCTCAGCTAGGTCGGGAAATTTATGTGGCACTGCTGGATCAGCTATGCCATTCGTTCGAGGACGTTGCTAAGGAGGCCATCACCTGGCTTTTATATGCCGAGGATGAGGTTTGTAATTTGTCAAACTTTACTTGTGCCTGTACTGACATTGATGCAGCGCAAACTTAACATTCCGGTGACCGTCACTCTTCTCCGCAGCGGACTTGTGAACACCTCGCTTCAGGACCAGCAATTGGCCAAGAGCTTGTTCCAGGATCCTCGTCCGACCTTGCAGAGTTTTGCGGCTGGGTTCGTCCGGGAGTGTTTGTCCAGTGACCCGCCTGTCGCATCCCAAAACCAGTTGACATACACGATCGAGGTTTTGGGTCAGCTCGTCCAAGCTGGAAAAGCCAACGAAGAGTAGGTGTCTATATTGCTCTATTTCCTAGTAACACGGTTTCATGTGCTTCCAACAGCGTCCAACGTCTGTTCGACGACCTCCGTGGTGTTGTGAGGCGACCGAGCAACCCCGTCGCTTCCGATGGGGTTGTTATTAGGCAGCCTTCGGTCAAACCTGAGACTGAGCAGCTCAGGGAGAAACTCTTCTCCTGGTTCCAACAATGGGTCACAATCTTCCAGCGTTCGCACTCCCCAGAGAAGGCTTTTGTCCCTTACATCACCCAGCTCACCAAGCAAGGCATCCTGAAGGTCGAGGACGTCTCTTCGTTCTTCTTTCGTGTCTGCGCCGATTCCAGTGTCAGCAGCTACCTCAAGTGCGTCGCTGCCGGAGAGTTCGACTACGCTTTCCAGGCTCTGGATGCAATGTCACGCTTGATCGTCTACATCATCAAGTACCACGGGGACGCTTCTGGTGTCAACAACGACCAGGCAAAAGTGCACTACCTCACTAAAATCTTGTCAATCTTTGTCCTCGTGTTGGCCAATATGCATGAAGACCAAGGGATTATGTTCCAGCAGAAGCCATTCTTCCGATTCTTTTCCAGTCTCATCAATGACCTGCACGCAATGGAGGCGAACCTCGGATCCGCGTACTTCCAGCTGTTGACCGCCATCAGGTACGCCCGATCTAATGAAGTGGTGATATTGCTGCTCATTACGATTTTGCAGTGACACCTTTAGTTCATTACAACCTACCTACTTCCCTGGTTTCGCATTTTCCTGGCTGAGTCTAGTTTCTCACAGGCATTTCATGCCCAAGTTGCTCTTATCCGAGAATCGAGAAGGCTGGACTGCGTTCCACAAGCTTCTCTTGTCTCTCTTCAAGTTTTTGGCACCATTCCTCAAGGAAGCAGATCTTCAGCTCGCCGCTCGCGACCTCTACAGAGGCACACTCCGCCTGCTT
Organism: Xerocomellus chrysenteron; assembly: GCA_038093415.1. Classification (NCBI taxonomy): domain Eukaryota; kingdom Fungi; phylum Basidiomycota; class Agaricomycetes; order Boletales; family Boletaceae; genus Xerocomellus; species Xerocomellus chrysenteron. The sequence continues at coordinate 43,950 of JBBPSD010000096.1, forward strand.
CTCGTTCTCCTTCACGACTTCCCCGAGTTCCTCAGCGAATACTACTTTAGTCTTTGCGATGTCATCCCTCCCCGCTGTATCCAACTCCGCAACATCATTATTAGCGCGTTCCCTCTCTCCATCGCCCTTCCTGACCCCCACTTGCGCAACATCAAGTTCGACTCGATCCCCGAAATGGGCCCCATCCCACCCATCCTGTCCGACTTTGCTTCGGGCGTTAAAAGTGCTGATCTCAGAAATGGTCTGGATCAGTACCTCCTAAACCGCGGTGCCCCCTCTTTCCTCACTTCGCTCAAAGACCGCTTGAAGTTATCCGTGGTCCCGGAAGGCACCACCGAAACTTACAACCTTTCCCTCATCAATTCCTTGGTAATGTATATCGGAGTGTCGTCAGTCGCGCAGGCGAAGGCGCGCAGCGGGTCGTCTGTCTTCGTCCCAAGTGACCCAGGCGTCGTTGCTTTACAGTACCTAGCTACTAATTTAGATGTTGAAGGTGAGGATTCATCTGTTCGCCTTTTGACCACGTGCTCATGTGCAACTTTAGGACAACACCACCTCCTGAGTTCCATGGTGCTCCACCTGCGATATCCTAACGCCCATACCCACTGGTTCTCTTCCCTCTTGCTCCACCTCTTCGTTGAGGTCAAGGACGATTACTTCCGTGAGGTGATGACTCGTGTTCTCTTGGAGCGTTTCATCGTCCACCGTCCCCACCCATGGGGAGCACTGGTTACGTTCATTGAACTTCTCAGGAACCAGAGGTATGAATTCTGGAGCAAAGAATTCGTTCGTGTTGCCCCTGAAGTCACCATGCTTCTCGAGAGTGTGAGTCCTCTTGTGCCTGATCCCATTCAGGGTCGCTCATGTTTTGATCAGGTCGCGAGGTCCATCTATCAAACCTAGACTCGCTTTGTCTTTTGTCGCTGCTATCTGTCGCACATATCTGTTTCTCTTTGGGTTCTCTCCTGTTCAACTACTTTCTTTCTGTCTCTTTTTCCTTCTTGCCTCGTCTCTTCCTCTCCCCGCAACTCACTGTATTGTAACAAGTTTCCACCCATTCAAGTGTTGAACAAGGTGTAACATGTGAACTTTGATTATAGGGCGTACTTTCTCCGCACGCACGCACTCCAGTATACGGTCCGTGGTGATTACTATTCCTGCGTTGCTTTACCCCACACTCTCGTTCCCTCGTGCTCGTTGAACGCCCCACTCCCCGATTGTTTATATGAGACCTTTGTCCGTTTCACGCTTACAGAAATTTTATCTTGTCACGATCCTTACCGTACGACGAATCCTATCTATGTACTTATGGCGTCATATGAGCGTCGTATGCTAATCGAGCCATGACATGCGTTCGTTCCAGACCCATTTTCCCGTCGCGTGTTGATCATGCACGTCAGGGGGCGTCCAGCCGTATACGCTGTACGAAAATGTGTGGTGAGTATTTGCCCGCCCGTGGAAGGGGACGAGAGGGAAAACCATACCCTGTACCTTGCACGCCTGCGGCACCGATCGTGTCTGCACGACCGTCGACGACGAGCCAGTCAGGGGAGAGCACGCCGGTGCGGATCGGGAAGAGCCGGACGGCGCGTTCGAGGCCGGGTGTGTCCGTCGACTGGAGGAAGAGCGCGATGCTTTGGACGTCGTAGGGGTGTGGTTGACAAAACAAGATCGCTGTACACCGGGTCAGGACGTTAGCGAGGACAGACATGCAACACGCCTCACCCGAAGACGGCCGCTCGAAGCGGGCTGCGCCAAGACGCCACGTCCCGTTTTCGTACGTCCAGATCCCGCCCTGTTCGAGCCACCCTCGAACGAGGGGTGCCTCGGCGCACCCGATGACGACCAGGTTTCCCTCGAGTGGTGCGTGCGTCGTTTCGACCTCGGAGACGCTGACGATCCGGGCGTCGAGCGCGTGGAATAGGTAGAGGGCGTGTGCGATACGGAGGGCTGCGGAGAGCTCTGGAGAAGGCGCGAGAGATGGGACGAGTAGGGTGAGTGGGGCGTGTGTGGAGAGGATGGACTGGAGGCGCTGGCGCGGCGTGCGGAGTCGCTGCGTTGTGGTCGCTAGCGTGTCCGTGCAGGGGAGAATCTGTGTACGGGTCGTACAGTTCAGACCAACCAACGTTGAGCGAGTTTCATTACCTTCCAAGGTGACTTGTGGTTGAACCCTGTGGTGCTGGCGTCCCTCGCGAACAAGATCGCGTCGCTCGAGCCACCGAGGTCGACCGGAATTTTGTCGCCATCGATCACAAGTATCGTTGCTTTCTTGGCGTCATCATAAGTAGCACGAAAGACGCCCGGGTCGAGCGAGAACACCGAGACATTCGTCGTCTGTGTCGACGCATGTCCATCGAGGGTGGTCGTCACTCGGAGCCGACCTAGTCTAGACATCTCCGTCAACTTGAAACCGGTCGACTGAACGTATGGGGTACTCACAATCCAGGGGTCGTCAGTGCATGGATCTGCCATCCATTCATCGGGCCACTCTCGGCTGGGACTGCAACCGTGAGGGTGAAGCTCGTTGTCTTGTGTTCCTGGCTCGCGAGTCCATGGGAGCATGGTCTCTCGCCTATCGAGCGCGGCGATGACGAAGAAAAATAGACCCGATCTAGAAAGTCCTGTACGCGTTTGTTGAGCAAGATATCAGGGTACCAATGAGGCTGTCCGGGATCTTCGTGATACCTGCCCATGACCAAACGATGTCAGGAAAACTGGGGAAAAGGAACCTCTCGCAATGGAACGAACGCGAGTGTCACGGGGGATGCACGCACGTCACGTCCGCATTGGAATCCCAGGTCTTCAGTATCCCAACTTGTTCACGTGTTTGCCACGGTGGGACGTTGTCGTCTGCGCCCCTGGAAACGATGAGCACGATCAGTTGACCATGCTCACTCGGGAATTCAAATGAATCAAACATGGAATCATGTTTGTTCTCTCTTTTTGAGAATCCAGACGACTCACCCATTCAGGGCCAACACAGGCTTGCCAACCAAGTTCCCCAAAAACAAATCATTGTCGTCTGGCGTGAGTGAACTATCGAGGACGGCACGCAACGCTGGATCGACAAAGTGAGCAAACCGACTCATACACCACGGAACGTAGGCTTGCGATTTGATATATCCAGCCGCCGGGACGACTAGCGTATGGGGAAGACGCGAGGCAAGATTCAGTTGGACCCTGCGAAGTCATGAGAGGGGGCAGAGAGAGGACTCACCGGCTAACACGCGATCGGGCCATCTACTCGCCATGTACCATGCGCCTTGTCCACCATTCGAGTGGCCCATGAGGATGACACGCGTGTCGGTGTCGAAGCTCCACTCGGCCCATCTTCCGAGACTGGAGCTGGATAGAATACGCGAGAGGGCAGAGACAGTTGCGAATGCATCGGCCGCTGATGGACCGTGCCAATCGAGTCCCTGCCAATAGAAAGACAGCGATGAGTAACGAGCTCAGACGAAGAAGGCGCAAGCTCACCCAAGCGGTCCGTCCCTGCGGCATCACAACCCACGCGTACTTTTGTCGCAGAAGCGAGTCTGGCCAAAATGACTGGGTGAGGATGTCTGCACCAGCACCATCTTGAATCCGTCAGGTGAGCATTCAAATCACATGTGTCTATCATGGTATCGAGTCGATGCTTGAACTTACGAAGCGCTAGAATCGGCTCGTTGCCTCTGCACCTGGTATTGTCGCGCTGTCCCAGGATAGTCTGGGAGTCGCCGAAGGCTTCCTTGGGGGGCTTCACTACAAACACACTAGGCATCGACTTTGCAAAGAAATAGGAAGCCTGGATAGGAACGTGCTTCTCTTGTGTCCAAAGTGGAACATGAGTCAGTGGGAAAGTGGTCCGGAGTACGAATGTACGTTGGATCATAGGCTGTGCATTACCATATGTGTTAGATGGATGTTGTTCCATAGTTGGTTGACACAAGGCCGTGGAGGATACCCATGTAAGCTCGACGTCTAGCTGCTTGACATCCTCAGGTATTCTCTCAAGTGAAGATAACAGGATGGGTATGATACGGGTTTGGGTTGGCGCAATGCGTATGGGCATGTTATCGAGGAGTGCAACGGACAATGAGGGTGAAAGGTGTATTGAGCTAGAAGCAAGGCACGCGCTGACGATCGACCAGTACCCTTCAGCCCGGCGTCCGAAATCGAGACATTGAACTCCGATACCAACTGCGTCTCCGAACGGCGTGCCATCGACGATGTGAGGGGCTACCGAGTGTGCGAGGACGTGCTCAAGTGGTGCGTCCTCGACGGGGAGTTGGATAACGTCTGTCTCTAGCAAAGGCGTCGTGGAGCATGGGAATTGAAGGGAGACGGAGAAATTGAGTGTTAGAACTGGATGCGGGGAGGAGTATGCAGAGGGGTCGCCAAAAAGGCGTATCTACAGAGATCAGCCTTGTGGAATACGGAGAAGACAAGGATCGATGCACCTCATAGGGAGCGCATATAATCACCTCATACCTCGCCTCCTCATTCCTTGCAGGCGACACGGGTAACCTAAGAAGCTGCACCGGAGGCCTCTCCAACGCATATATATTCCCGTAATGCCACTCCGGGACGTGGGTTTTTCTTTGCGGAGAATCAGGCGGCGGAAGAACTGTAAAGAAGGCCCCCTGGAGGAGTTCTGTGCGGAGCAGGGGTTCCGAGGCGTCTCCAAGGTCAGACGGGGGACGGACAGAAAGCCAACCCCGCAACACGTTTACGTGTTGGAGACCGGCCCAACCTTGTGTTGCACGTATCTGATCCCAGGGGACAGAAGGGTGCGATACGTGAATAATACCATGGGGATCCGCGGTCGTCTGTGACCAGGAGGCGCTGGCGGTGTGGGTGAGCGATGTGGGGTACTGTGTGGTAGTATCGATGGGCAAAGAGACTGGGACGAATGAGGGCCAAGGCGGTTGGAGAACGAGCGGACTCACGATCGAGGGGGTATGCGGGAGAAAGAAAGTGCTGTTCGCGAGCATGGACAGGGAATGGACCGAGCACCTACAACCAAGTCAACGACAATCTGGCGCAGACACGAGACGGCGCACATCCCAAACGCGATCGACCTCGACGCGCCAGCCCCGAGACGTCGCGCTCATCGTGGTACGAACAATCCAATCTCATCGATCGATTCGTGATATGATTGACACACGAGAAACAAATGTACACGTCTGGACAAGATCATACAATATTCCCATCCACTTATTTCTTCCCGGAAGACCTGAGAACAGGTTGGCACCAACCGCCGAATAAAAGGTGTTTCAACATACTTTTTGAGTCCAGCGCCAAGTGGACCACCTGATCAGCAAATCAATGTTCAACGACGAGCATGACAATGAAATTCATCCGTACCTTTGCTAGCTGTGTGTTTCCACCCCAAACCCCGAGAGAGACAGCGATGAGAAAGGTCTCTGTTCCGAAACCATGTAGTGCGTACCTCTCTCCGCTGCAGCCTTCATAGCAGCTTCCTCTGCCTTCTTCTTCTCCTTGAAGGCCTTGTCCTCCTCATCCTCCTCTCTTTTCTCTTTCTTAGCAGCCTACAGTCCAAGGATGTCGCAACCGATGGATCCGATCGAGATGAGAATGGTCGCTGTGAACGAGTCTGGAGTGAAACAGACCTTTAAAGGCTTGAGCTTTCCACCCTGTCGTGACATCCGGACGTTGCTGCTCTGCTGCTCTACGTTCTCGAAGCGACGCAGTTTGGGACGAAAATATCTGGTCACTCCCGTTATGGAAGTTTCGAGAGAAAATGTGTTACCCGTTGAATGCCCTTTGTCGCACTCAGTTGTGCTATACCGGCACCAGAATGCAGTACATGAATGTGAGCCGTGACGCGACGTTAGGGTCGAGACTGGAGACCGTAAGCCGAGTGATAGTACTAGTGTCGATGTGGGACATTCAAGACTTCACGCGCGGCCTGGACGAGCTCAGCCATGATCCCAGCAAGGTTTTCAATGCGTGTCCGCATGGGTAGACTGCCCTTTCCATTGGGTCGTCTCACCACACTCCAGGCCAGACTCCATACGAATTCTCACCCCAAACTGCCCCAACACCAAGATGCCATCCATGTAGGCAGGTTCGTCGTAGGTGCCCTCCTGACATTCGGTACCCTTGGATTCGGTCTCCACGCTCTACGGAACGGCACATTCGATCAGTTCAGGCCTTTCACGTTAGGGCCAACACACACTGACTCCAGTCGACACGTTCACCAGCAGAACAAAGCCGTCGATTCGCCGTCCAATTCTGAAGTCGGGCTTTCGTCTACCGATACCCCCATCTCACTCGCATCCTCGTATGGCAGCCCCTACGACGTCGAAGAGGCGATCAAAGAGCTCCGACTCGCTCTTCCTGGCCAACACCGCGTGCAGACGAACAAAGACTCCCTCGAGCTCTATGGCTCTTCGGAAAACTCATACCACCGCAGCTCACCCCACTCCGTCATCGTCCAGGTCAACACCACGGAGGATGTCGTCAAGGTCGTCGGTATATCCCGCAAGTACAGGGTCCCTCTCGTCCCCTACAGTGGGGCGACGAGTCTGGAGGGCCATTTCAGTGGCGTGAGTGTGTTCGCTGGGATTGCGTTTGTCTTGGTGTCTTGATGGGATGCGCGTGTAGTATCCCTCGGGGAGTATATGCATTGACATGTCTGCCATGGACCAAATTCTAGAAATCAACGGTGCGTACGTTGGACTCGCGTAAACGCAAACGGGGCATGGACCTCCTTTTCCACAGAGGCAGACAGTGACCTTCGGTGCCAAGCTGGCGCTCAGTGGGAGGACATCAATCGCGTTCTCAAGGAGAAGGGCATACCTCTTTTCTTTCCTGTAAGCCTATTCCGAGTTGCCGGATCAGCAGTGCTTAACATCACACACTTAGCTTGACCCAGGTCCAGGTGCTGTAAGTCTTTTCCTCTTCAGGAGTCATCGTGGGTCGTGATAGTCGTGAAAGACGATAGGCGGGATGATCGGTACGGGGTGCTCCGGCAGTAAGTCAAACTCTTCTTACCGATGAGATGCTCATTGTCGGTAGCGAACGCCGTTAGGTATGGTACCGCAAGGGCAGAGTGGTTCCTAAACGTCGTAAGTGTCGATTTTGGCGTTGTTCTAGCAATCGGCTACACAACGAAACGACCACCAGACGGTCGTACTTCCATCCGGTAAAGTTATCAAGACACGCCAAAGGGCTCGCAAGTCGGCCGCTGGGTTTGACACGACCAAGCTTTTCATCGGCGCAGAGGGTACTTTGGGCATTGTAACTGAGGGTGAAAATCTTCCACGCTCCTGCTGTATATCTTGTTGAAACGAGAAACAGCTACCCTTCGACTCGCGCCCCTTGTTCCGACGAAAGTCGCAATGGCACAGTTTCCGGATGTCAAGAAGGCCGTCAGCGCCGTTCAAGAAATTCTCAACACCCCTCATGGCCCGCACATACGTTCGTATCTATCCACCTCGTGCATACCGTCTTATTGACAACCTATCTAGAATGTATAGAGCTTCTGGACAATCACAGTATGTGTTTATACCATTAAATGAAACGTCCACCTGACGCGTACGATCCATAGTGATGTCTGCCATCAACACAGCCGGGATAGTCGAGAAACCCTACCCAGTCCAAGACACCCTTTTCTTCAAACTTCAAGGTTCACCGGAATCGATCGCCGAAACATCCCGCGTCGTCCAACAGATCGTTCGGAGCCATGGCAGTACCCGATTCGAATTCGCAGCAACGGATGAGGAAGCGGACACTATCTGGGACAACAGAAAGTATGCGCTCACATCAACTCTGGCGTCCCATCCCGGGATGAAGTGTTGGACGACGGACGTGTGGTAATGATTTTAATTTCCTTCGCCAGTGGAAGACGAATTGTTGATGAAAACGTGTAGCGTTCCGGTATCCAAGCTCCCTCAGCTCGTGTACGAGACGAAAGAGGACCTCGCCAAGTCTGGGCTTACATCTACGATCGTCGGACACGTCGGAGACGGTACGTCCCTCTCACACAAGGCCATCATGCATTAACGCAGAATGGGCCGGATACCCAGGCAACTTCCACGGACTCATCCTCTTCCGTGACGATCGAGAACTCCAATCCGTCAGCGAAGCTGTCCACAGACTCATCCACCGCGCGATCGCCATGGACGGCACGTGTATGTACTGTCTCCCGAATGCATTCTCGGCGTATGTGTATTGACTGTCCTCGGACGTATCAGGTACTGGCGAACATGGCGTCGGGATTGGGAAGACGGGGTACCTCGTCGAGGAACTCGGGGAGGACACGGTAGAGCTCATGAAGACGGTGAAACGGGCGATTGACCCGCTGAACTTGTTCAATCCTGGAAAGGTATGTCTATGTCGCTGCTGTGGTCTGATGGTATTGGGTTGACGAACTCTTGCTAGCTGTACCCGGAGAGTAAGAGCCAGCATGAGAGATCATGAGGGTATTTGGACTGGGATGTACAGCTCTGTAGTGGTCGAATCGGGTTTCATATCTGTCTGCTGAAAAGCTTTTGTTGTCCCACTTGCACCAAAACATCCTCACTTCAGCGTCAAAGTCGACGCAGGGCACCAACGCAGTATTAAGCACTGACGTAACATCCATTGTGTTCGATTCATAATCAAGGTCCCAGTTGAAGCATTACTGGTGAGGTGGTGGCGCCGGTTGAGCTCAAGTTCGATTTTTCTGCCCGACATCATCGAACACATCCAAACTATGTATCACTACATCGTCACTGGGTCAGTTGATCGAATTGAGCCACGACTTTAGCCAGAACTGGACTCCCACTGCAGCTAGCTGACCACAGTCCTGGTGTCGCAAGGAGCCGACTCGGAGGTATATGTTCAATGAATTCGGCTCGGCTCGGAGAAGGATCCCTTCGCGCTAAGGTTCCATCTTCCTCAACACTTCCCTTAGCGAGTCCTTCGGCATCGCCATCCTCGAGGTGGCTGGGGAACTTGTAGCACCCGCACCCGGTGATGGATCGGAAGTGTTATTCGACCAGCCTGAATTCAGATAGGGTAGATGCAAGGACAAGTCTGTCATTGACGTGGACGAATTGTTCGACGCGATGGCAGAAAGGACCAGGATCGCCTGCTTTGATGTTGTCCTTGAGCAGGCTCCCGCCTGTCCCGTCGTCCACTTGCAGATATTTAGGTATATAATCTGCGGAACGGAATCAGACGACCACGACTGAATTCGACAAATCTGTCCGCATTCCCAGCCTTTCGGACATGGAAGCCAGTCTGGGCGGTGATAGTAACCTCCTTATGTTGATGATAATACAAAGGATGCGTAGGATCTAGAAGGGAATGCTTTGCAGGACGCTTCACTTGTCTGGAGCACTGTTTTCCGGCCTTGTTCATACCAGCATATACCGACGGCACACCCCTCAGGCTGGCAAGCAATCCTTGACGATGCAGTACGCTCTGACACTGGGGCGCTTTCGCCTCTGGCGGCGCGGCCGTTCTGGCATTCCGTCGACGGCCGACGCGGGGGTGGCACGAGAGGATGGTTGTCGAGTGTGGCATTCAACGCCAGTAGCTCCGGACTGAAACCACCGACAAAGGTGCTCTCACCATGGTCTGAGGTCGACTGATAGGTCCAGGCGGACCTGCGAGCTTCTTCTCAAAAAGGAATTCTGGCCTATATATGATGCGGCTGGAATCATTGCAATAGAAAAGGGCCGAAAGTGAGGGAGCTTGCGCCCAGGAGAGGCGGACGCATGGACAGGTCAATATTGGAAAGGATTCAATGATATGCATAGCAATGTGGAGGTCGGAGAAGTGTGGAGTTCGAAATGTTGGCGGATCCGGGAACGAGCTTCTAAAAATGGCGATAATAGACAGATTCACTGGGATGACCAGTCTCTGTGCTGAAGTCTATGGCGGCAGTTAAACTTTGTATCTAAGCTGCTCTGACACAACACGCACGCTCGGCGCTCTACACAGAAAGTGATGCAGCCATTGTGATGGAACGCGCTCGCAAGATTTTCCTCCAGATCTCTTCCGCCTCACACAAAGTCATCATTGCTGCCAACAAGTATGCCGATCGCAAGGGATTACCTGGCGTTCAACGCTCCCATTTCCAGCTGGAAGCAGATATGCGAAGGATATCTGTTGCCTGCGATACGCTCTCAGGTATTCTGGGCAGATCGTCTCATCCGGACGACCCTGCAGTCGACGTCAGGCTACAAGATTGGCTCGGCAGCGATGAGCCACGAGTGTGCCTAGATACGTTGAGCAGGATGGAGAGGCTCCTCCGGGATGATACGTTTTCATGGATGACCTTCTTTCAGAGAGGCACAGCACCCACGCAAGACAAGATCAAGGAAGCCGTTGATCTCTTGGGTTCATGCAAAGGATGCTTTCATTTTTTGTTTACGACGGAGACCTGGTGAGTCTCTTCAGTACCTAGGTGGCCTGTGCGTGACAGTATCACGCAGGAACAACGAACGGGGTGTTTTAAAACAGAAGGATCTACTTCGATCTCGAGAGCATACCCCGGAGGGATCTGACACTTTCGACCAGAGTTTACCGGTTGCCGTTGTTACGAGCATCGGGTGAGTGTCGGATAGATACCACGATGGGCCATCCTTTAATCAATGCTCAGCACTTCCGTACCAAACACGGCTATTTACCAGCGCGAACATGCAGTTACACAAAGGATACACGAGAGGACAGATATGGATGTGGAGCGGAAGAAGGAAAAAGACGGTAATACACTCTTCGTCGGACTTCACTCGTGTGGTTGGACTGATCGTTCCTGGCATTTCCCTAGCACAGAACTTCGAAGAGATATTGGGGTGGCTCGACGGATTGAACTGCGCCGAAAAACAGGACGTTACCTTGTTGCTTCGCCAACCAGATACATGCAAGTGGTTGTTTGACACAATCCAGTACAAGATGTGGAGGGATCGCGAGTGTTCATGCTTATGGTTGTGTGGGAAACGTAAGACTTCCGCAGCGCCATGAGATTAGCATTAATTATTCTTTACTGACATCGTCACGATCGCAGCCGGGGCTGGTAAATCCGTATTGGCGTATGTTAACGCTTGTTATATTCCAATGATGCTAACTCTGCTCATAGGTCGTCTGTTATCGACTCCCTTGAGGCGATCCGACGGGAGGGAGGAATCCTTGCATTTTTCTATTGTGATTTTCGAAACGCGCGTTCCGCGAGTGCTTCAGAAGCATTGCGTTCTACACTCTCCCAGTTGCTGTGTCAACTTCGTGATCATGCTATCGATCCCGGAAGCTTAATCGACGACCTTGTCGACGCGAAAAAAAGGGGGGGTGCTACACGGAACAACACCAAGGAACTCGCTGGATTCGCATCCCGCACTGCAAGGTTATTTATGAAGAAGCCTCTGGTCGTCGTGGATGCTCTTGACGAATGTAAAGATATCGAGACGCTCCTCGAGGGTCTTAACACACTCAAGGAGTACGTACAACTTTTCATGACCAGCCGGCCACTCCCAGTCATCAAGGATGGTCTCTCCGGTGTTCCACTCGTTTCGATGGATGACATGACGGAAAAGCTGTCGGCGGACATCGCACTGCATGTCACCCGAGAACTTGATGCTCGCCGAAGGTTAAGAGCCCTCGGTCCTGAGCTCAAGATGGAGATCCGCTCCGTTTTGTGTCATAAGGCGGACGGAATGTAAGGGGTATCGCCCTATGCATTGGCGCAAAAAGTTGACCGCATGCATCTCCAAGGTTTCGCTGGGTTCAATGCTCAATTGACACGCTCAACCGATGTGTAACTTTGAAAGAAGTTCAAAGAGCCCTTAATAACCTCCCCGAAGGGCTCGATGAAACGTACGAGCGAATTCTCCTTGCGATCGATACCGAGACTCGGGAGGGACAACTTGCTCTACGGGCTTTAGTTTGGCTTGTCGCGGCGCTACGACCTTTGCACATAGACGAACTCATGGAGGGACTTTCAATTGACCTTGAGAAGTGGACATTAGATTTTAGCATGGGACCACTGCACAAGGAGGCCTTATTGGATGCGTGCGGGAGTCTGGTCAACTACAACGAAAAGACAAGCATAATTATTCTGTCCCACTTCAGTGTGAAGGTGAGTTTCAAGAACTGATCTGTGCATCTTCTGAGACCATTTCTGTGCAGGAGTATCTCATGAGCGAGTTTTCTCACACAAAACTACCGCAGTACCACATCAATTGGGAATGTGCACACTTACAGCTAGCCCGATCGTGCATGTGCTATATCTCTGTTTTCCTCCAGCGTTCCCGGGGACCCGACAGCTCCAGCAATGGTGACACCTCTGAATACAGAATCCCTATCCACCCCATGTCGAATCGGCTTCTTGACTATGTGCTCGAAGATGCTCTCGATCATTTCCGATACATTGGGTCACAGACTGAATCAGTTCTGCACGACCTCAAAGTACTTGCGGAGGACATCGAACGGCATTCCAAGGTGTGGGATAATATGTGCCTCGGTGCTTCACGGATTGCAGATTCCATCACCCCAAGCTGGCCAGTGTCTAGCCATGATCTCCCACTTTATATTCTTGTTGCTTTCGCTCCAGACTCGCTCCTGCAAACATACCTTCCTCGCCCTGTTCTCGAACCAAAGAAGGGCACGAATCCGTTGGTGTATGCGGCGTATTTTAACAAGCATGAACAAGCTCGGACGCTACTGTTGCGAGGCGCCAAATTAAACTGTAGAGGCTGGGAGACCGATGGCTCTTTTCAGGCTTTGCCCATCGAGGTTGCTCTGCGTAATGGTCATCATTCCATGGCCACTTTCTTTGTAGTAGAAGGGAGCATTCTCTCCCCGCAGATCTTCACCAACATACTCTCGCACCACTATGGGAGTATCCCAACTTCCGTCAAGAGGATGCTGTTACAAACTGACGACTTTGCGGAGGCTGTCAATGACGTCTTAAATGACATGGGGCCGTGGTTGTTGGATTCTTTAAAAGATTTCTTGATTGAAGGTATTCACGGGCAAGATCTCATCCGTATCCTACGGAGAATGATCCAGGTTCGCTGTGATCCTTTCAGAAGTGACACGTGTGCTAATGGACCTTAGGTTGTCCCCAAACGAGGGGACTCCTTTCTCCATACCGCAGTGGAGTCTTTTCCTGAAGGCGATGCCTTGGAGACCGTAAAACTCCTGGCTGGTTATGGCTATGACCTCCTTGATGCAAACTCTTCCGGAAAATCGCACCTCTACATCGCTGTTGAACGAACTCACATCTCCGTTGCACAATATCTCATTT
>JBBPSD010000097.1:0-56886 GCA_038093415.1 Xerocomellus chrysenteron
CACATCAGGGCGGTAATTAGGAAATCACCTTCAGCACGGACCCCCTCTTCGAGTCGTCTCTCGGAACGGTCGAGGAAGTACTTACCCTGATGAAGCAGGTGGACTAGTCCCACGTTGCATCCCACGGAATCCAAGATACCGAGAGCCAGCTTGAGAGTGGACTTCGTCTCGCCGATCAACACCCCTTGAAGCTCTCTGACCTCATCGCGTTGTCACATCCCTATGGTGTGCTTGCCTTTCTCACCGCATATCAGACGGTATGGGTGACGAGAATCTCTCCGACGAAGCCATCCATATCGCAGCGGTTGTTGTTTGCGGGTTTTGGGGTCGTTGGTACAATGCAGTTGATCAGCGTGAAAAGGAATGCTCGGGTGGAGGACGGGCAGCGCAGGCAAGATAAGCTCACGCCTCGTGTGGCATGGGACGTATATGGTTAACTGTTTCGGAATGGTACAAGGCCGGATTATCGGGAAGCTGCACGAGCGCTGCACGAACCTATTGGGCGCCTTCGAGATAGGAATGCCAGTGCGTCGTTGCGTAGAGTGACTTCCGTTCATCCATGCAGGTCTTTGAATATTCGAGTGACTATACTTACATGTCATTTGCTCTATTCTCCTCCCCTACCGATAGATTAAGGGCCATTCGCATTTGTCAAGTTTCACCGGTCAACTTGCTCGGTTTTCCCTTCGAGGTCCCGTGTCACCCTATGCGAAAGGCACCTTAGCTAGTCGAATCCAAGTTTGAGCGCATGCCGAGTATATATTGAACACATGGAAAGTATACAGTATAACTACATAAAGTGAAGCAGAACGTTAGCCCTCTCATATATCTTCCGTATTTAGTGTAGGCTTCTCTGGTTTGGAAACCGGTGGTTGCGTCTTGACCATGACGAGTTCATAAGCACAATCAAAGTCTCGATGAACCTCTGGAGCCAGGTTGGGAAATTGATGAATGAAATCCTTGACTTTCGAAGCAACCTGCCCCATCGCGGCTTTCTCTTTTGCTTCATGCATGGCTGCGTTTGGTTCGATCATTTTTTGCAATTTGTGACCCTCCTTGAGCAGAGCACTAACGAAAATGGTTGTTACAAAGGGATTATCGTCTTTCTTGGTTGTTAGACTCACTTTACGTGGGTTGTCCTCTTGATCAGTTCTTCGAGACGCTCGTGACTCTCCTTCAAAAGCAGACCCTTTGTCTTGACTTTGGTCTCGTGAGCGATAGCGATGGCCTTGTCAAGGCACACGACGAGATGCGGTAATGCCCAGAGATACAGGGTGCGATATGTATTCTGCTTCCAGTTGAAAGCATACACATTTTTCAGGCATGCAATAAAGACCGTGTTTGTTTGTGCTTTCAGTCCTCTTCCAACAGCATGGGCCTGGGCTTCGCGACATTTGACGTAGGCGCGGTAGGCAGCTTGAATCGCCCCTGCTGCCGATATCTCTTCTTCAGTAGGCTCGTGAACGCGTATCAGCGCGGGTTCATTCGTGACCGGCGGGAGGTCTTGTGGTTCCTCGTAAACTTCGTCGACCGGCTCGGCTTCGGGTTCCTCTGGTAGAGGCCCTTCCACTCGCAGTTCCTCGGCTGCTTCCATTTGGGATGTGTGACCTCCTCGAGGAACGAACGTTGGAGCATCGGCGCGCAGGTCCGAGCGAGCCGTAACGAGTTGAGGTGCTACTAATGATGGAATATCCAATGGGTTCTCATAATGGATATGCGTAAGTCGAGGTAATCGCATGGGGTGTCTCGATATTCTTCGTTTGTGAAGAAGCTGGACAAGGTCCTGTATAACCACACCCTCATCGTAAGTCACGACCACTTTCAAGTAGTCGTCCGGCTCGGCCAATGTATACCTTTTAAAGTAATATAAGGCGGGAAGCATTACAGTGTAGAAAGTACCAACTTTCGATAAAAGAAATGGGCTCTTTGCATCGTTCCGGCGGTCTGCAGGGCGGTGAAAGTATTCCTGATACTGATATTGACCATGCGGTTTCGTACGTTGTGAGCGACTAATGATGGTTATTGATAATGAGTTATGATAGCCAAGCCAATGAACGCACGAAAGGAGAGTGCCCTGCAACTGTTTGTGACGCCGTTGTTAGCGGCTCGGAATGTAAGAAAAGAAAGGGAGACCGACATTCTGGAAGTAAAGACATTGCAAAGCATCGGTGTTAATTTGGCACGCGACAACATATATTTCTCTTGATTTTAGAGTCAGTTGTCCTATCGCTGCCGATGCTTAGAATGCTCACCGCTTGCAGAGCCTGACTGCAAGGATATTAACAAATCTCGCACACAATCCAACAGGTCGACGAGCAGAGGAATCCTGATGTCCTTCTTCCTAGAGAAATCCTCGTTCGAAGAGAGCCAGCTGCGAGGAAGGACAAGGCCATCGAGTGGTGGATCAAAGGAAAGACGCCACGAGACTGAGATCTTGCCGACAACGTCCTCCAGACAATCACAAAAAACAGACAGGTTCACAGCCAACGGGGCCTTGAGGACATGCCTGTAACCAGGTCAGTGCGGTGGATGATTACACATGCTGATCGGCGCACCGTAAAAATTTCAAGCCCGCTGAAATGCTGGTTTGCGTGACACCATCAAAGAAATTTAGGAGGTCCTCGACACCATGATCACCATCTGGATACACAAACTCCCGGGGTTTGATGGTGTTAGTAACGAAGGGAGCTCGATTGATGCATTTGAGAGCACTCGATTTGTCAAAGACAAACAAGAGACTCGTCAACTTCAACACAGTGGTGAAAAAGCCCTTGGGGTCATGGTGCACGCTGAGGATATGAAGCGCTTCCCCCACCCAGTGCTTCATGACACCGCTGCCTTCTTTAGCAGCAGGTATCATGGATAAGTCAAGGTCGGCGGTAGAGCCTTGAATGTGAAACTCCGGATTGAAGGCCTCGTACAGATGGACAAGCCAGTCGACGACGCTGCTCAATATTCATCAATGCTACCTCCAAGACAGCAGGATATTGCACGTACGTTATTCTCCTGACAAGGCGTGGGTTTGCAGAGTACATGTGTTGAAGAATGCACATCTGCTGCAGATGGATGCCAATCCGCGTGTTGTAATACTTTGCATCCAAATCCACAAGGTTGACGTGATCGAGAGGGCAGTCACCTCGATTGCATTGTTTGTTAACGATGTAGGTCAAGCATGGGGAGAAAACCACTGCTTCGCAACACAGTTCATTCTCCTCGGTGACCCGTTCACGTAAGTGATCTGCCAAGTACTTGCGGAGGGCTGCCGCCACCTCTTTCTTAGAGAGCGCTACGACAGAAGCTTGGAGGTACATAGATCCATAACGATCTCCGGTAGCCGCACTGTGAAGGAAAGAGCCAAGCTCCAGGCTATATTCGGTATTGGATATCTCTCTGATGCAGAATAGTCGCTTGATCCCGTCGCTGCTGAGTGGATCAGGATAAGAGATGATCTGGTACAGGAAGCGACTGTATTGCCGGAATTGATCCAGAAAGCGCGACATCTCCTGAAGTTTGTAAGATTTGAGTACCGGCAAACGGCTGAAGACATGATCAAGTGCGAGTAACGCTGCTGCGTTCCTCTTTCCCTCGATAAACATGTGAGACAGTTTTTCGAGACCAGCTAGGTCTGCCTGTGCAATTGCGCCAAACATTGATATCTGTGAGCAATTCACAAGTAAGAAGTGTAATCCCGGACATTTCCAGAAGAGGCATACTTCACAATAGTCCAGCGGGTCCAAGATATCGACGGGCAATTCACTGGCCAAGTTCAGAAGTTTACTGACATCTCGGTCGGCCGCTACTTCCTTCGACGTGAGACCAAATGAGCACCGACGCCACAAGCCATCCAGTAGGATTTTGGTGGCCTGATGGATTGCGTCGCGTGACCCCTTCTCCTTCAAGAAGTCTCTGATCGCGTCGAGTGGCCGGTTTTCCAATAAATGAAGCTCAGCCGCCTCCAGATACCTTCCGTGATTCTCCAATAATGTAGCCCGAGCAAAGTCGAGGCTGTAGTCCTCAAGGAATTCCAGTTCTTCTTCAAAGGACGGGAACAGTGGTAAATGTGGTCTACCCCAGATATGTTAGTCAAGTGAGACGGTATATGCAATCATGAAGCCTGTACCTGTAGCCATCGCGCTTGCTGCAATAATATAAGCGGCATACGGTGTATAGTTCTTCCGAGGACTCTGAGGAAAATTTCTGAGAATGCTTGTTGAGGACTTCGAGTGTCTTGTCGAAAAGTCCCACTTTTCGAAAGCGCCGTGCAGCCAAGTCATACTCTCGAGCATCAAGGAATGCGTCGGCTGCCTTCCGATCATCCCCAGCGCGCACATAACAGTCCGCAGCATTGCGATAATACTGGAATTTTTCCTTGCTAGGCGGCGCATCGTTCCCACTCGCCACGAAGGCATGTGCGGCAGTGAGAAAAGCATCCTGCTGAGCCTTTGGTGGTGCAACGCCAACTTTCGCACGAGCCACTTCTCGAAGGTGGTACGCTTCACATATAGCTACCATGCGTGGTTGCTCTGCTCTAGCAAAACAATGCATGGCCTGAGGGTATCTCTTGTGCTTGAACAGGTCGTGGCCAAATGATGCCCATTCCGCCGGGGTCGAAGATACAGCAAGGTGTGGAACGTCCGTCCCTGGCGTACAATTTTGGACCTCGTTGCGCGCAGTCCAGATCATCTGTTGCAGTGTGAGTGACATCGATACAAAAATTGATGAATATTCCTTCACCCGCATAGGTTCACTTTTGTCAGACTTGTCAAAGATCCACAAGTTCTTCCTCGCTCGGGTGATGCCAACGTATAGCAATTTTAACTGAGCGAACAACGTCAGGGAGAAGTTGAAGAATGTCCCGAAATTCACATACCTCGCTGCACACCCCAGCGAAACGACCTTCATCCCGTCCGAAAGATGGTGCATGTACTTTAGTCAGATCTCGGCCGTCGACCTCTCCTTCTGCATGGTTCAGTAATACACGCCAACGTGTGACATCGACGGCGGAGTCTTCGAAGAAGTTATACAAGAGGACCTGTATCAAACAATCAGTTCCGCAAGCTGTTGAAATATACCTCACGGTTTACATCATTGAACTCAAGGCCCTTGCTGTCGTAGAGTGTCCTAGAACAAGGCATGATGAATTTATGCCACGAAGAAACTGTTGCCTTCGTTGTCTCACATGATCAGACCAATCTCCCCGACTTCCTTTCGCAGTTTCTCGACTGCTTCGTCATCTCGCACGAGGATGCCTTCGAGAAAATCATGTAATCACAGTAGGCAACTCACAATATATCACACTTACATTGTTGGGCCCCGAATTCAATACGGCTCCCCCTTTAAAAGAGGTGTTAGAGATGGACAAGAAAAAAGATGACATCTACACACGATGCGCCAAATAGAAACTGTTCGTATCGAACAGTGTCTTGATCCCAACCACGGAAAAACACTGGCTTCAAACCGTCAACGATTCCATGTTCTGGTTGAAGACCGTCAATTGCATCCGGCCAAAAATGTGTAATGCGCTCGATCACGGTGTGTGCGCAATTAACAATCCCGCCATGGGAACGGTAATTGATAGCAAGTTGGAATGCTGTAGGGTCGGTGACTGAACGATCCTGTATCAAATGCGTACTTTGATCTTGCTGCGGGATGGTTATGCAATCAGTTTCAAACGCACTCGACGATAAATAGGGCCATACTTCGATACGGTACAAAAAGGCCTTCAAATCATCAAACCTGAAGGAGCTTCCTGCTGAAATGGTCTGTGCGGTGTCGCCTGCCCAGAAAAGTCCTTCGGGATTCCGACAGATAAGCCTCAACACTAAAACAACGTCATACTATGAAACACAGCGAAGCAAAGTGAAGTGCGTACGGAGTGCATCAATGAGTAGATTATCTTGCGCCTCGTCGATGTAGCTGGATCCGAGTCAGTTCCCATGCAGCGAACACAAACCTTCTCTTCAAATGAGCACATAGACGTACAGATAGTGAATCTTTTGGCCCCTTAAGGGGATGCCTCCCAGGAGGGTTCTCAGTATTGCGTGTGTCCGATCCGCAACATCATGGTGACGACGTTCCTTTTTAAGCTTGCAATATGCTTCGAAGATTGCATAAACCGTTCGCCTTTGGTTTGCAAATGTAGGATTGGAGCGGGCTGGGAGGTTATAGTATGCCTCCTCGTCAAGGAATCCATCAGGACATGATAATGATTTCTCAGATCCCTTGATGATACCTACGAGAGAGTTGAGCATTCCGTACTCGCCATGGATCAAGACTACGCACCCATAAACTCTGAGAAGACCAGCCAAGGTTCTATTATACAGCCGACGGATGAAGATGAACTCGTTGATATTAAAAATCTAAGTACCCACCGAAACCTTTTGTCAACGGCTGCGGGAAGTGCGGCCAATAAGTCCGAGCAAAGACGTCATATGTCACGAACGAATCTTGAGCTTCGACTTCGTCAGTGTTGACGAAAAATTTCGCAAAACGCTGTGCTTCAGGGTCGTCACCACTTAAAACATCTGCAGCAATCATCCTCGCAAGCTAGGACCAGCGAAGTGAGCTATTGGAATCACTGCTCAAAACGGAAGATTACCTTGTCGAAGGTCACGAACAGAGGGAAGTGATTCTCTTCTAATTCACTGTACCTCTGAGGAATATCGGCTTGATCCTCATCGTCGGCGTCCACTAGCCCAGACTCTGCATTTCGAATCTGCATCCTTTTGAGATCTTCCAGAGAATATCCGGCTAATGCCAAAGACTCGAGTAGCTTCGTGAAATACTCCTCGACTTTTTTTGCCAGAACACGAGACTTGGTTACAAAGATCTGACGTGGCTTGGGCATACCAGACGTCTGTATCTCCCATGCCCGTTGAATTCCAAGCATCTTGAAGAGCATCGTCGTCGTTTTACTAAGCGAGGAGTGAGCCAAAGTTCACGCCAGCGTCCGATTCATCATACCCGGTACCACTCCTCCCCAGAACGTAGCACGAAGTTCTGCACTCCACGATCCTACGCTCCTGTGGGCTGTGCACGTGTGGTCAATGCGGACTACTGGACAATGCAAATGGTACTCACGTCAATTCGAAGACATGTTGTACATCTTGGTTTGCAATCAAACCTATATGGCAAATCAAACATATGGTCACGGCACGCAGGAACATACGCACTGTGTAAAAAGGCCTGCAAGGGATGATCAGCACTTCACGTAAGCGGGTTGGTGATAAACGTACTTGAGAGAAGGTAACATATTTCTCGAGACTATATAAAGCCTCAGACTATGGTCAGTAGAAAAAAATGAATTTGCGTACACAAGGAGGGAATGTAACTATGGGAATGTGTGAACGATGATTAAAATGTGAAACTGTGCAAACGCACCTCCCCCATGGCTTCATCGGAGAGGACAAGCGGTACGGGTTTGGTTGCACTCTGCAGATTCTCTGGCGGGAAGGATGCCGGAAGATAGACGTCACTACCGGCTTGTACAGGAAGGTTTCGGAAAATGCAACTGTTGCAAACAGCAAGGAAGTGAGCCATCTTTTGTGTCGTGACGAAAAGGAATCTGACCGTCGGCGGTATTCCTTGCCTTTTCCAGCAAGATGTTGTCCCATTGCGTCCCAAATGCGACTCAGTTGGGTGTGGGTGTATATACCATAGATTTTGATCACTGGAACGATAGGTCTGTATTTTTTGAAAGACAACGAAATGCTCGAAACCTGGTACCTTGTCTTTCAACCTGCGAAGACGCCGATTTCAAACCGAGTTCACGAGATATGTATACGTCAAACTCACCTCTCCATCATGGTCTGGGACAACATCGACTTGGTACTGTGCGGGAGTAAATAGCCGTTCGCTGTCATCACAAAAAAAAACCTACGACGAGCCGAAGGTCCCGCTGCATCTTTGCTTCGAATATAGGGATCCCAGACGAGCCATTTAGCCTTTTCTGATTTTCATCAGAAAAATGGCCATTCGACAGTTGCCTATCACAATGGTCAATGCGCCCAACAGCAGCAAGTACGCGACGTACTTGATCTTTTTCACGACAATAGCACATTTCTTTTTGTCTCCGTTTGCCAATTCCCGTAGTTTCTTTGTTGCGTCAGTCCCTACGATGATGCGCCACTCCCCGAAGCCATTTGCGTTTTCAAAATACAGTGCAGCTTTCATAGGCTGCACCTTTGGATATGCAGACGGCTTTGACTCGACAGCTTCGATGGCCTTGGTTGCCTGTGGCGCAGAAGAATGCGCAGTCGTGTCATCGCCTGTAGAGACATATGCGTCCTTCAACTGCTGTTCGAGAAATGGCTCGAGGAGCAGTTCGAGATAGAACTATAGAAGGTGTCAAGCAGCATACTTGGAGCCGAGGGAGCCTTCGACACACTTTCAAGATCATCTTGAGATCGCCACTGGTCTCGCGTGCCATTTGGGAAGCCTCTGCATCGTTCGAAGGGACTTTGGCCCCTAGCTTATGAAATGGCGTCACATCAACTCGAATGGTAGACGCGGTGTTCTTGTTCTTCCGCTTTGATTTCTTCTGTTTCTTGTTACGTACAAAGAACCCCGAGAACTCCTCGTTGTCGTGCTCGGGATCCTCTAGTAAAGCGTTCGCGGGAGTGGAATCGGTGGTGATACAGGTCGAAAAGTCAGTAGAGCATAACAAAGTGAGGGCTGGAAACGCGTGCTCTACATAAACTTTATACCGCCCAATATGATGGATGACGTCAGAAGAAAACAGGGAGGGGGGTAAAGCAAATATGACAGAAGAAAGTCTCCGAAGGAGAATACTTGCAGATGAACACTCGACAAGCGCGGGATCGGTCGGGTAGGTGTCCAAAATTCTGTGCACCAGCCCTTCCGCGCTCGGCAAGGCTAGACGTAGGTGAGATACCACCAATGTCCGGAGGATGAGCACAAGGAACTCACCAGAGACAATGAATTCAAAGAGACCGGGAACAGAGCACAAGTCCTGAACTATCAGGTCCAGAGGTACGTCTGGTCCTGCTAAACAGGACTCGAGTGTCCTCAAAGCCGCAGTGAGGCACTCGCTGTCAGCAAGAGTGCGCGCAGCGAAGGTCTGCGGATCGAGCATAGTCATGTTAGGTTGTCCACGCATCATTCCACAGCAAATACGAAGTGGGTGCAATGGGGTTTGTCGGTTCAACTTCCCCTCCTTTTATGAGGGCGGGCACGAGGCTCGAGTGGCGCGAATATCACAAAGCAACAAAGGAAGCTTCTGATAGGAAGCGGCACGGGTGGGTGCTGATTTGTTCGATAAGAGGTTTTGTTTTATAGGTTTTTTAAAGTTTCAATAGCAACAGGTCCTTGTGACCTCGGGGGGAGTACCTTGCTTCGGAGCAGAAGGTAAACTTCCAAACAAGGCACTGGTGCACGAGATGAGTCTGCAATGCAAACTGACTCGTGTTGAGAGCCGAGAAGGCGTTCTCACTTGCTGTAGAGAATCACGTCCAAAGCCCGTTACCGAATCACCATTGTGGGCGATCGTTTTGTAAATGGCGATTATGTAATCACTGCGGAGACCGAAAGGAACTCAGGTCGACCTGGCAGCCACAGCAAGTACATACTGCGGGCAATTGGGACAGTTTCAAACACGCTCGCTTCATTCCCTTACACTACCTTTTATACATGTGACAGTAAGTAAACGTTCCCCTCTCCGGATCACTCATATCTCATTTACCCTAGAATGCCGCCCCCATACTATGATCTCCTCATCAAGATAATCGCTACGTTCTAAACTCGCTCTACCCCCAATTAACCCACTTGCAGCTTCTCTTGATCGGGGACTTGGGTGCGCCTAGATCTGGGTACATACTTGATTGGGTTGTCTTGCCGGATGCAGGGTATACATTGGAATATGGCGATATTGCGCAGTCGGATAAATGTTTGGGGATCGATCAGAGCGGTCGGGGGTGGACAACACAAGATATTCTTCTCGTAGAATACAAAACAATGAGTCTACCATCCGACTACCGTTATACGTTGGCCCGTCTGTTTGATTCACTCGGTTTTACCCCGACCCGTCGCTTGTGCCCTGGCTCTTTTCCTGTCGACATGGACATGCAAGATAAAGGGCGGAAAGCCAAAGACGTACCGAGAGCACAAAGGAAATCGCTCAGTCGACCCTCCTTCTGAATAGGACTTTTGCACGTGGATCGGGCGAGGTCGAAGTACCAAAGCGAAAGCTTCGCGGGCGCGTAGCGCCGTCCTCCAACTTGACATCATATGTCGTAACGATATGCGCGAGCATGGATTTCATCTCGTTTGCAGCGAAGAAACGTCCAGGGCTATCAGATGTTCAGCTGTCCGCAGAATATGAGGAAATGACAACCACATACCACGCGTGTTTACCATGTCCAAAGGCTAGGTACTCGATGGCAGTTGAGACGAATTGATACTTTACACCTTCTGAGTCCTCTTCGTACATTTCAGCAAATCGGAAGGGCTCGAATGCATTGGCGTTTTCGTAGAACTTTTCGTCATGGTGTAGACATCGAGTGGCGACACCGATCATCGTTCCTTTTGGTATGAAAGTACCGTCAGAGAACGTGAAGTCCTTCATGGCCTTACGCGTGATGATCACTAATAAGCCGAGTAATCTGGATGCCAACCCCGTTAACAAAATGCAAAGACACTCACGAGCATTCAGTCCTTCCATACGTTGACACTCCCGAAGAAAGCTGTCGACTTTACGCATCTTACCCAGTGCAGCTTTCGACCACCCCTCCTTCTCAATGATATCTTCAACTTCCTCGCGAAGCGGTTGAATATACTGAGGATTTGCCGCAAGGTAGAAGAGTGCATCAGTGAAGCTCTACAACGGAGCATATATGCTAGGTCGAGTTAGGACTTCCATATTGATTCGGACATACATTGGAAGTCGTCTGGCGCAAGTTGACCAGTCAGGGCCAGATGCGACCAGATAATGACTATACTCACATGAATGGCAGAAAAGTTGACAGCCAGCACACGCTTTGTCAACTCTTCTGCCCTCAACTGTGAGCCTTCTGCTTCCTCCATCAACCACGATAAAAGGTCGTTCTGGTAAGGATAAACTGAGCACCTTCATATCGGAAAAAAGTACTAACAAACAGGCTTTTCCGCCCATTCGTTCCCACACTCGTTCGAATGTTTCAGTCGTTCTTCGATTATTGGGCCAAGATGCTTCAAACCGCGCATGAGATCTCGGGCGACGGCCGTAAAGAAACAGGCAGCTAGACTGACGGTTGGTATGAAATTAGTCCCTGGACAGGTGACCGAGACGTCTTACGGTCTTAGAAATTCAGGGAACAGCCCGAGTGCAATCCCTGTCTTGACGACGCCAAGGGTGTACTGGATGTTGAGATCGATCCAATCTGGGTTGCGGCCTAGAGCGGTGAATTAAGAACCGCAGGGAGGGAATGGGAGGAAAACATACACAATGGGAGGCCGACGAACAGTCTGTTGCTTGTCCTGCAGACGACCTTTCGGATGGCACTTAATGCTGATACACCCTTCCACTCTGAGTGTTCCCGAAATCAATGCAAGAGAAACCGTCGTGAAAATAGACTCCCCACCATAGCGCCTCAGATCCAAAACCTCATCAAAGGCTGTGACAACCTCGTCTCCCAGCGTACAACGAGCGTTAAATTGCTGCCGACGGCATTCAATACGAATCAATTCCAGAAGGACAGGACAATTGCTCACATCAATAAAGGCTTCTATCAAAGAAAGGTCATCTGGCGCTCTCTGTAGTTCTTCTATGTGCTTGCGATTGCTCAGGATGACCAGCCAACCGTACCCATTTGCAACCTTGAATGGCGCAGACTTATGCTGAAACATAACATCGTGATGGCATGCGTGAATGAGGGCGGAACATAGACTTGCCCTCTCGTATCCTTCTTGTATAACGTCTACAGCGTTAATTAGGAACTTGAAACCAGCCCACCAGGGGAGCAAGCTATTGGATCCAACCGTAGGTAATGCGTCAAGCTAGCGAAGCGGGTCAAAACTCAGCGGGGGAGTAAGTAGTCTATTTTACTGACGTTGGGACGCCGCGTCAGCCTTGCGATGATAACAATGGCGGCGGCAATGCCTGCGACGCCATAGGTAACACCTGAGAATTTCATCGGTAAGTCTTGCAGCTGGAATCCCATGGTGAGTGCAGGCTGAATGTTTAAGTCCCCATTACTTACGACCAACTACTTGAGCTATATAGCCCTGCTGACACTGAGGTCGCCAGTAGGTCACGCAGCCGACGTCAGAATCCAAGCCCCGCCTGACACAGACTGA
Source organism: Xerocomellus chrysenteron (assembly GCA_038093415.1). Lineage (NCBI taxonomy): Eukaryota > Fungi > Basidiomycota > Agaricomycetes > Boletales > Boletaceae > Xerocomellus > Xerocomellus chrysenteron. The sequence continues at coordinate 12,292 of JBBPSD010000097.1, forward strand.
CAATTCTCTGCACAAAATTAGGACTAGAATCCAGTTCGGGACGTGTCCTGACGTGTCCTGATGTATCTGGGATGCGGCAGGGTGGCTCAGACAAGCTCAGACCCCAGTAAGCATATTGGACAGCTTTCAAGTCCGCATCTGAATCTGTCGAGTCATTACTGTCATCGTGTTGTCAGTACACAGTGAATGCTCGCGCACGCACAAAGTTGTAAACCACCCGATGGAAGCGGCTGCTTCCCCCGGGAACCACTCGGGCACGAAGCAGTAATGCCTGGTGCGTCACGGCATGATTGTTGTGATGATCGCTTTGGCCTACATCATCATAGGCAATTCTTGGTTAGTACTAAATTGCTCGTGGAAATTACGTAATCCCTGCGGAGACCAAAAGACCTACGCCAGCCCTAGCAAGTGTACTGCGACAAGCTCGGGCACTTGGCTTCAAAGACGCTTGCTTCCCCTTACACTATTCTTTATACATTTGACAGCAAACAAACGTTCCCCTCACCCTCACCCACCCTAGAATGCCGCCCCCACACTATGATTTCCTCATCAAGGTGACCGCTACGTCTAAACTCGCTGTAACCCCCAATTGACCCACTCGCAGCTTCTCTTGATCGGGGACTCAGGTGCGTCAAGATCTGCGTACATACTTGGCATCTTCACCCATCCGTGCTCCAGGTGTCGGAAAGTCGTGTCTGCTCCTACGCTTCTGCGACGATGCATGGACGCCCTCGTTCATCACCACCATCGGTATCGACTTCAAGATCCGCACCATTGAACTAGACGGAAAACGCATCAAGCTCCAAATCGTACGTACGACGACGTCGCTCTCGCGCGACTCCACTCATCTTCGGTTCCGTCGCGTAGTGGGACACTGCGGGGCAGGAACGGTTTAGAACCATCACTACCGCGTATTACCGCGGTGCGATGGGCATTTTGCTCGTGTATGATGTCACCGACGAGCGGTCGTTCAACAGTGCGTGTTTGCCTCCGCTTACTCTGGCGCGTTGCTCGATACGAGCGCTCTTTACCAGACATCCGCACGTGGCACGCCAACATCGAACAGCATGCGTCCGAAGGCGTCAATAAGATTCTCATTGGTAACAAATCCGATTGGACGGACAAACGGGCGGTCACCGTGGACCAAGGTCGAGAGCTTGCCGATGAGCTTGGCATCAGATTCATGGAGACCTCGGCCAAAGTCAACGACGGCGTCGAAGAGGCCTTCTTCACTCTCGCCCGGTGAGTCCCAACTTGTGCTACGAAACATCCTCGAGATTCCCCATTGAATATATTCTTTGCAGAGATTGCAAGACCCGCCTCATAGACTCCCAAGCAGATGCCGCTGGATCCTCCGGTGGTCCTGGAAATACCGATGGATCCGTAAAAGTCAACCAGCCCGCAGCACAGATTACTGGGGGTTGTTGTTCATGAATTTTGTAATCCATGTAGACTCTAGAGTCCTCGCCGACCCTTGTAATATGCTACTTTCACGGTTCGCTCATATTATGTTACATGAGTCAACGCATCATGGCCGATCGTCAGACCGGCGCCTTTCCCTTCTTACACGGTACAATTCCAGTTCCCTCCCCACCATCGCTTTATCCGTTCTCCGCCCCATTCATCATACTCTGCCCTCGTGACCCCAACCTGCTTAAACCCTTCCGTGTTTGCAAACGCAGCCATACCTCGCCACGCATCCCACGAGGGATCTGCAGCGAGCGCCAGTTTGCCGATGGGCATCTCAGGTGGCAATATCGGCCGGAGGGTTGCATAGACCCGTTGGAGGAGACCAGGAAACTGTGACGGACCACCCGTGAGGAACACGTTCTAAGAAGACATGGTCAGCTGCGTCGCGATAGCGCACGAAAACCCGACCTTGACGAGTCTTTCTTTCTCAGCCTCCGTGAACCGTGCGAGGACGCTTTGTAAAACTTCCGATACGCCCGCCGAGTCTACGCCCGCCATCCCGGGCGAGAAATACGTCTCGCAGACGCGCCAGCGTTCCGTGTTTAAGTGTATCCGGCTGTTTCCCGCGATGTCCCCTTCTTCGTATTGAGGTCTGAACGCGGACAGGAGCGCTGACCGCTGGGAAGACAGGGAGGCGTGCGTGTGCTGTGTAGTGAACGCGGGGTCATATTGTAAAAGCTTGCTCTCGATAATCTGAAGCTGGTTGTAATCATCTTCTTCGTCCGAAGACGGCGCTGCCGTGTTCTAGAACAAGGGATTGTGTAAGGTCGCGCGGGGATGAAAATTCGGCCGGGTGCGTTACAATTTTGCGATATATGGCCCAATCTTCGTCATCAGCGCCAAACATATCCTCTACGGAGTGCCATTTGTATAGGTTTTTCAGCGTCCCAGCGGGTTGTAAGCCAAACGCACCTGCTCCAGCTTTACGCTTCTTCTTCGGCACCCTATCGTCAGCCGCGAGCGAAGCGATATTCTTCATCCTTGCTTGAGCTGCTGCACTCTTCCGATCCGCAAGCGCAGCTTTTCTTCGTCCTCGCTCTTTCATTTTGTTCATCAGAGCCTACAACGTGCGTTGAGAACACGACCACTTGAATCAGTGTAACGCGAGGTACGGCACACCTCTTGCTCCCTCCGCAGACGACCCGCCCACCCCCCGAGATCGTTCTCCCTCTCTTCCTCGTCCCGCTTCTCTTCAGCCTCTTTCTCTTCTCTCTCTTTTTCCTTCTCTCGTCGCGCTCGTGCACGCGCTTCCCACCCTGCTTTCAAGAGTCTCTGTTTCTTCTTCTCTTTGATGCCCTCCTCGTCGAGCTGTTACAACATAGTCCGAATTCAAGAACGCTCTCGACGATCAAAAGCGAAATAACCCCACCTCTGCATCCGGTACGTCAACCAAGTTGAAAGTCGGATCTTCCTGTCGTTTAGTTCGGTCAGCGAAGGTCATGTATTGCGCGTGAATGACGCATGACGCACGACTGGCTCGTCCGTCCCGTCCACATCCTTTTTGCGGGAGCGTTTGAGATCATATTCGAGCTTCTTTATCGTCTCTTGCAATGCCGCGTCGTCGTCGAATCCTTCTGACTGGAGAGTGCTCTAATCAAGGAACACTGTTCGTCAGCGTCGACACAAAGTCGTGCCTGAAAACCTGACCGTCCATTCGCGTTTGTTCTCACTACGCCCTTCTTTCAGGTTGAGGAGATATTGTAAATCAGTTTCCTTTTTCATGAGCTGTGGAGATGCAAGCGGTCAGCACGGCAACAAACGCAGAAGATAGGACACGGCGGTGCAAACCTTTTCCATCCGAGTTTTGGCTGCCATCTCTTGCAACTTCTTCCCCTGTTCCTTCCTCTTTTCGGCGATTCTCGCTAGCTCCTCTTCTGTTTTCTCCTCTACATGAGGAAGCGTAAAAGGGAATTGGATGATTCGTTCTGAAGCACGCAGGTTGGCAGGGATATTCAGAGAGCGAAGCGTAGAAGGGTAATCCTCGGCGAATTCACAAAAGTTGTGGAGCATCCACTGGGTTGGGATTAAAAGTTATACGGTTCACACCACCGAGGTAAGAGCGGGAAAAGAAATGAGATGAGAATGGATGAAACGAAGTGAGGGAGACGCACGGCGGCCTGCGTAGACGTGACGCGGGTCGGGAAACTATGGTACTTGAGCTGGATGAGTTTCAGCAGATACTCCGTACTCTGCTGTGTGCCCCACGGTATCCTACGTATTCAGACGTCCAGTTAAGCACTTGCGGACACCGATCTGTGGACAACAACCTATCTACTGCGAGCACTCACCGCTTGGCTTGGCTCAATATCCCCCTCCCATTCAGGATGGGAATAACAGACGTAGACGCCGTGTTGAACGAGATGACCAAGCCATCTTGGGCAAAAGGCGTGCCTGGTAAGGAAGGAAGACCGTTATGATAGAACGACATGACAGAGTCGATACAGTATGCGAGCGTGGGGACGGCATACTGCTCAAACATGAGCTCGGAGGTCACTTGAAAGGATGGCGTTTCGATCACGCTGTCTAAAGCACCATGATAGGGAATACGTACGTGCGCGGGAGTGTAGAGGTGATCCCAGCCGTTCGGTCATCAACACGGGATGCTCGACGCTCGATGCGTCGATTCCTAGTTGAATGAACGCGCAGTCGAGTGCATGCTCCTGCAGGATAGATGCGTGTCAGCTCTGATCGGCCACGATGCATGTATCTTTGAAGGACACGAGACGACTCTGAACAACGCACCAGCGCATCAAAGTTGAGTAGCACGTCCCCCTCCCAAGGCGTCTTTGCCTGTCCCTTGGACCCGCTCTCCGCCTCGACGCCATCTCCGAACAACAACAACGGCTGGTTATATTTGCGCTCTTTAAACCTGGCGATCACGTTCTGGACGCAATGGGGAGTGAGCGTCGCGGAGGTGGAGAACCCGAAACGCAGGGTGGACGCGCCGTTGTCGATGATGAGGGGTGCGTGTGTGCCCCGGAAGGGGTCGTATGAATCGGGAGGCGTGTAGGTGGGCGGGACAGGCAGCGGGACATTGATGACGTTGGGCGTCGATGGGCCAGCGCTGCCAGACATCGTCGTCAGAGTTGGGACTAGGTAGGCTTGCTGTGCTTCGCCGTCGTTGGTTTAGAGCCTCCGACGCGGACATACTACGCGAACATGCTAATACATACAACAATCGGGGCGCCAAATGCCAGCGCCTACCGCTCACCACTTTACCAACAGGTCTCCCTCCTCCCTTCCAGGATCCATGGTGCGTCAGAGGTACCACGAGTACAACCATCTTTCCCTGCCATGCAAGTGGCATTCCGGACTTGCACGGATAGTTTCTCCATCGCAGGTGAGCGTTGTGGTAACCAGAATCGCTGATTAGGATTCGTGGGTGACAGCCACAGGCCTCACTTTCGATCTTGCGGAAACCGAACTTGTTCGCATCCTTGTGATACAGCTCCTTCGTGTGCTCGGTATGTTTACAGCACTCTCGTCATATATCTGCAGACGAAGAAAAGTATACAGGATACAGTCCGACATGTAGGCTGAGGACTCCCCTCCCAAAGATATCTCCATCGTCCACTCTCCCCCTCCCCCTCCACTGTCACCGCCGCCTCGCACTCCTTGCTCTCAGACTCTCAAATCTCTGCCTAACATTCGCATATCCCACCCTATCAACGCGATGCAAATAATATGTCCCCCCACCACTTCCCCACGAGACACTCCCGGATCGGTATGGCCGTTCGATGACGTCGAAAATGGCACAGATATCGTCGACCTGTGGGAAGAACATGGTATCGTGCCAGCGGACAGAATGGTTCACCTACGTTGCGTTCAGTCACGCGGGCATTGGGAGCCACGAACGGCTTCAGCGAAACCACTATTGCGCCTTCCTTGAGATCCAAGAATTTTGCTCTCAACGCCTCGTTCACTAGGATCAATCGACATGGAATATGTCCCTCAGACACGACTCCTGGAGCCAGAGCCGGTGGGACACTCACGAGATTGTTGAAACACCTTGTTGTTGACCAACACCACATCCGCCTCTCTCATGAGCTCGGAGACCCGCTTGCTCTTCAGCATATCGCCTTCTTCGAGCTCGACGTCGCCAGTGCGTACCCCCCACATCCGACACCGATTTTGAAATTGCTTCCATTGTTGCCTAGCAACATTGGCAGGACCTTCCAAGAGCTCGATGCCGTAGCTCCGACACCCTGTCTGGAGAGACGCCTGTAACAATACGTTGCCTACCCCTGAGCCCAGGTCCATGAGGAGAGAGGAAGAATTAAGACCGGTAGCGGCGATAATGTCCGAAGTAAAGCTAGGCATCAGCTCCCCGTACACCTCGCTGGAGAATGCCTCGTAGCGATGCAGGTTTTTGATGTTAGGGCCTACACACCGCTGATAGGTTTCATCTACTATCCGCAACATGACTTTTTCGGGAATCCCTCTTGGATGTGTCCAGGACCGCAGAGCAGACACCAATGCATTGGGTGGAGCAGGAAGGAATACGTCCGAAGGGAGAGGTGGGTATTTGAGTGAACGAAGAAGTTGGTTGATACTTTCAAGAGTTGAGAGAAAAAGCGGGCCATCATGTCGACGGATGGCTCGTTGGAGAAGTCGAAGGTGATCTGGCTGAGCGGCATCGTTTCGTGGTTGGGGTGGAATTTGGGGTTCTGGTGGAGCATCGAGGGGATTGGAGGCATCGGAAGGGTCATGTTGCGTTGGTGGAGAGGGGGAAGGGGGCGGTGTGTCGTCGGGGATTGATTCGGTGGGTAATGATCCAAATAACGCTTTCTGCGCGGGGCTAAGGTAGGCTACAAGATCGTTAACGAGGACCGTGAAGGATACTAAAAAAAAGTACATACCATCGACGATAGTATATAGTGACTGTTCCAAGCACATGATAGGGTTATAATGGTCCTTGTCCTTGGGTACCAGTAGCATAAATCTATGTGGTGGGGAGACCATAAAAACCGTGACTGGGCAGTAAAAAGGGGGTGGAATACGCACTTTTCATTAGCATAATGATTAGGATACTCTAAATCAGCAGTTGGAAAACTCTCGACGTCGAATGACTTATCGTCTGGATCGTCGGGATTCCTAAAGTCTTGCATGCACCATGAATGGCATCCCAAGCCCCACAGCATGCAGAAAACTCACGACTTTTGTATGTCTTTGCCAGCCCGCGCACGACATCTGCAGCGCTAACAAAGCCGTCCCCGGGAGACCCGTCCTCGATCGACCACCACTCCCTGGCAAGCACTTTGACAGGCGGGAATGCCGACGTAGAACGTGATCTGTCGGAACGATAAATAGACTCGTCCAACGCGACGCTTCTCTGCCTGCCCTCCCCCTCTGACGAGGACCCCGAGGCGTACGCGCTGCTGCTCGCACGTTTCTTGATCTTTCGGGGACGGGTGGCTATCCTCGGGACATGCAAGAGACTGGGTGTGCGCTGCCGTTTCGACGAGGAGGATGCGGAGACGGAGGTGTCGCGGGAGGGGGAAGGGAGATCCAGCTCGAGCTCGGAGGCATCCGTGAGCGGGCTGGAGGGGGCAGAGAGGGAGCCGGGGGAGGACGCGGGTGTGTGGGGGGGAGGAAGAGCGTGGGTCTGTACCTCGAGCTCGCGGAGCTGGGTGCGCCATGCCCGTCGCGTGGTCACACATACTGTCGTGTCGTCCTCTGCCAGCTTTTTCGGCCGCGGCATTGTATCGCTGGCCACTCGTCGCGGTTTGTCGGGATCGCTCATTTGTGGCAGTGTCGCGTCCCCTCAAGCACGTGATCACCAAAACTATGCAATCAAAGGGAGTTACTAGCAAAATGACATCACTAGGCCATGGTGGCACGTGACCCATATGATTACATTTCGATCAGCACGCGAAAACCTTAAGCAAGCTCGCGATGTCAATAGATGCCACACAGAAAAAGAAATCGAAAAAGGACAAAAGGCTAGATGGCCAGCCAGCGCAGTCCGATGGCATCGATAAAGGTTGGCCCCTCCATCTCACGGATTCAATCATTGACCGAACGAGTCAGCTGAGAAGAAGAAAAAGGACAAGAAGAAAAAGCGACGAGACTCTTCCAAGGATGCCCTCGTCGACATCGGGCCGCCTGTAGGTAAGGAACCGTCATGCTCGGGCCTCAGGGCCCCGAATGATTTCGCAGACCAATTAGCCCAGTCTTCCGAAAAGGAGTGGAGCGGAAAGAAGTCGAAGAAAAAGTCGTTAAAGGCAGCTAATTCCCAACCCGTGCGAGTGGAACAAGCGACAGTGGATATAGGTGAGTGCTGCGATCCCCCGCATCTCTGCGCCCTACATACTCTATCCCTCTATCAGATGCACCACTACCAGATACCACCGTAGAGAACAAAAAGGACCGCAAGCGCAAGCGCCATCCCAAAGGCGACGCAAACACGGAAGAACCAAGTCCACCCAAAAAACAAAAGAAAGGGAAACGAGACAAGCAGGTCGAATCTGAGGATCATGCTCAACCATCTACATCTGTCACTTCGTCGGAGACTAGCCCGCCCGTCCAAATAGCCTTTACACCCACCGACTCCACCGCCGCCGCCGCCTTTCTCACCAAGCATTCTATCACCATTCATACACCCCCCTCTCTTCCACCTGTCGTACCCGTCATCTCCTTTGACCAGCTTCAGGTCCCAGAGGCCCTTAAAGTGGCATTCAAAGACTTTAATGAACCCACTCCAATTCAGGCTTGCGCGTGGCCCCCAGCTTTGCAAAGACACGATGTAGTGGGTATCGCCGAAACAGGAAGGTTCGTCCTATCGATGCTGTATGCTCTAGGGCATTGATTACAGTACCCATCTTGGTGCCGAAAATTGACTAGTTTCGGCATAGTGGAAAGACGTTGGCGTTTGGCATACCTGCCCTCGCTCGGCTTATTTCTGTAGACGCTGTAAAAACTAAAAAGTCAAAGTCAAAATCCACGAGTTCTGTGTCAGTTCTCGTGGTAGCCCCAACCCGTGAACTCGCGCTCCAGACCCATGACGCTCTGTCAACTCTAGGCGCTCCCTTCAACATTGCCAGTGTCGCCGTCTTCGGAGGCGTCGACAAAGCACCGCAGATCACTGCTCTTAGGAATGGGAACGAGGACGGGAAAATTACAAGGATCGTAGTAGGGACACCGGGCAGAATCTTGGATCTAGTCAACGATGGTGCCTGTGATCTTTCGAGGTGAGTTTACATTTCGGGATGCTCTATAGCTATTTATTCTCCTGACCAAATTAGAGTCAACTACCTCGTGCTGGACGAGGCTGATAGGATGCTTGATAAAGGTTTCGAGAACGACATCAGAAAGATTATCTCATTTACGATGCAGGGGGCTGATCGGCAGACCATGATGTGTACGTCTCTAGTTACAATTATTGCGAGCTACCCGAACATACTCCGACTTTTGCAGTCAGTGCAACGTGGCCAGAAGCAGTGCGGAGACTCGCGGGCACGTTTCAGCGGAATCCTGTGCGCGTCACAGTAGGCAGTGACGATCTGACAGCTAATAGCCGTGTCGAGCAAATCGTAGAAGTGTTTGACGATCCTCGGGAAAAAGAGTACGTGCATCGATTTCGCACTGCCACGTACATTTGATTTTCGAGAATGCTCGCAAACCTCTAGTTCTCGTCTGGCGAAAACGCTGAAAACGCTCTCTCACAAGAAAACATCCACAAAAGGCTCTTCTGAAGCCCGCATTCTTGTCTTTGCGCTGTACAAAAAGGAGGCCTCGCGGGTTGAATCCACTCTTCGCCAACATGGATATTCTGTTGGCGCGCTCCACGGTGACTTGTCGCAGTCCGCACGTATGGACGCTCTGGAGAAATTCAAAACCGGCGAAACGGGATTGTTGGTGGCAACGGATGTGGCAGCGAGGGGATTGGATATTCCAAACGTTGGGGCTGTCATTAATTATACCTTTCCACTGACCATCGAGGATTATATTCACCGCATTGGAAGAACTGGTGAGCCACCGTTTTATGGTCTACGCATCCCGACTGACATATTTCTTGAGGCCGAGGTGGTCGCAGCGGAAAATCGATCACATTCTTTACAGGAGAAAGCCACGAACGCGCTCTCGCTGGCGAACTCGCTCGCGTGCTCCGAGACTCCCATTTTGACGAGATGGCGGACAAATTGCAGAAATTCCCGATGACGATCAAGAAGAAGACACATGGTTCATATGGAGCATTCTTCAGAGATGATATCGCGGGCACGGCGACAAAGATTGTATTTGATTGAGCTGGCGGTGTTTGTGCAGGCTGGACTCCTACACATGAATGCATGGATGATGGTGTCCTCGCTGTGTAATTGATGGGAATGAGGCGTCGAGCGTTTAATATCTACTGCTTGCTCGCCAACTGCGTTGAGCGCCGCGCGCCCAGTGAGGAGATTACCGGAACCGAAAGCGAGCGCCACCACTTGGACTTGTTTTCGAGCTCGTCAGATTCGGTCTTGTGACTGTCGACGTCAACGTCGGACTCCCGCCGGTTAGTAAGGTGACAGCAGCACAGCACGATCTACAAGCACCACTGTAGCCATCTACTTTCCATCCAGTGCACCACGCCTCGCCGCAGCCGCGCAGCTTGCCCCAACCAACCATGATGGGCCTTTTCAGCCAGGCAGGCTCCCAAATTCGTAGGGCACGAGGCTTGTCCGTGGAGGACAGGGCACCTGAGGATACAGAGCCAGATGATACATCAATCCTGTGTGTCTTCTCGTCTTTCCCTCTCTATTCCCCCGTCTTTACCACACCACCTTCATCTTCTACAACGATGGGCTACACGGACGCTGACTACCAATGCAGAGACGAGAACGAGGGCTCTGTCGTCACCTCTCTGATCTCCCAACTTAGGTTCGCCTTGGTTCGCCCTCGGCCCACCGTGCCCTCGCTAACATTGCTCTTCCAGAGTAGGCATGGACCTCTCAAAGGTGACGTTCCCGACGTTCGTTCTCGAGCCTCGCAGCATGCTCGAACGTATCACGGACTTCATGTCCCACCCGGATCTCATCTTTGGGTAAGGGTATCTCGTTGTCTCCTTGTGTCATCACCAGCGTGCCCTAAGACCCATTCGTTTCTCCCTTTCCCCTTTCCCGTCTCCCTTTGCGTCCCTGTCACCTCCGCCCTCTTTGTGCGACTAAATTTAGCGCGGAGAAGTGCCCAGACCCCGAAGAAAGATTCATTCGCGTGCTGCAGTATTATCTTGCAGGATGGCACATCAAGCCAAAGGGTGTCAAGAAACCGTGCGTCCGCGTCCCTCTCCACCGCGGCAGACGAGGGCTGATCGTCGGGTCATAGGTACAACCCCGTACTCGGCGAGTTCTTCCGTTGCCGGTATGATTACTCAAACGGCACGCAGGGATTCTTTGTCGCAGAGCAAGGCAGGTCACCCGGTGTATCGCTTGTCGCCGCTGGCTAAACCTCGTGTACGCGTCACATGCAGTATCCCACCACCCTCCCATATCCGCCTACTTTTACATATCTCCCGAGAACCGTCTCACCATCGTCGGCGAACTGAGACCAAAGTCTAAATTCTTGGGCAATAGCGTCTCGACGACGATGGAGGGCGAGAACCGAATAACGCTGTTGGGCAAGGAGGACGACGGAGGCAAGTCTCATCTCTCTCCACGCGACCATCTCTTGATCGCCTCACAGGGTACGTCGTCACGATGCCAAACATGTACGCGCGCGGCATCCTGTTTGGGAAGATGGTCCTGGAGCTCGGTGATACATGCACCGTCAAGAACGAGAGACATCGATTGTCTTGCGATCTCGAATTCAAAACCAAGGTAGTCCTCCTTGCTTCCGCGTACGCGCGCCGTCTGATCAAGCTCTCGCACGCCAGGGTTTCTTCTCTGGCACGTACAACGCGATCGTAGGACGCGTTCGCAAAAGTGGCAATGACATTGGCGAAGTCTCGGGAAGATGGAGCCACGTTATGGAATTCAAAAATACCCCCGTTCGTAACACCCCATGCGTCCGCGCTTGCAAACGACACTGACCTCCAATTCCCTCACACCGCGTCGCGCCGTTGAAAATAGAACGGAACCAAACGCGTCCTATTTGACGTTACCAAAGATGGGCAGAACATTGCGCCGAAATACGTCACACCAGAAGACGAGCAGGAACCCTACGAGTCTAGACGGTACGTCATCTCCGCTCCCAGGCCCCCCCGTCCGGCTCGGAGACCATTCAAGCGAAAACCCGTTCTAGACTATGGTACAAACTCACGCAGGCGATCGAAGCCAGGGACATGGAAGCGGCTACCCGAGCAAAGACCGCCGTCGAGGATGCCCAGCGCGACCTTCGCCGTCGACGTGATGAGAGTGGAGAGGTTTTCGTTCCTAGATTCTTTGAACTCCGAGACGGGAGGTGGTACCCAAAGTTGAGGTGCGTCGTCGATGTCTTCCTTGAGGATCGATCATTGACGTGCTCTTTTGACAGCATTCCACAAGATTCCTCAGATACAGCAATACAAACCGTAGAGTCCTGGATATGGCCGAGTGCATAAACGCTTCTTTTGCGCAATTTGTCGTTTGCTACAATTCATATCCCATCTCACCGTTGTTCTTTTTTGACCCCCTTCTGCTTCGGGTAACCCACACAACTCACACGACTAATGCATCCATTGGATTTGTACTTTGTACCAACAATTGAAGGGTATATAAAGTGACCATGATATCCAGCGTCGCAAACAAGGGGGATTAAGATGTCGAACTCCGGCGGGTTAGATCCGTGTGGTCGTTGTGTGAAAAGAGTAACATGCCAAACAACAAGAGGTATGAATATCTTTTCATGAAAATGCAGAAGAATGCACACGCGAAGAAAAAGTCGAAAGCAAAAAGCAAAAGCAGACTATTAGATCAAGGATATATATCCAAATCTAGATTCCCAGGAAAACGAAAAAGAGGCATATAACTATGGCACAAGTGTCTTACCGAGAGGCCCTTTACGACCACCACCCGTTTTCATCCACGGTCGGCGTGACAGAGATAGTGCTGGGCGTAGGGGAAGCAACGGACTGCGCCCTAGTATATGCGGACGCTACGGATTGCGGTCTATACGACGGCGTGGGGGCCGCTCTTCTCACATAGGGTGTCGTAGATCCCAGATTAGAATACTGTTGTTTGGGTGCATGCATGGAATCCCAGACGGAGGACTGCGGAGGGGTATTGCTGCGCGCGGCCAGCGTTCCGTTGATACGTCCAACAGGTGTGCGTGAGCGATCGGCGCCAAAGACAGTGCTTGCACGAGAGTCTGGGCGCGGGGGCGACGTGTTCTTGGTAGGCGTCGTTTTGCCATACGTGGGTATGTTGGTCACGGTGGGATGAGCCTGGGCCTTTGCTTTGCTAAGCTCTGCTTCCAGACGGGCCAGCTGAGATTCGAGGCTAGAGGCCTGATCACGGAGTTTATTTTCGCGATCCTGTGAGGGCGGTGTTGTATTAGCAAGCCAGTTCCCAGACTCATACGACGACAACGGTGAAAGTACCTTGACCAACCGGTCTTCAGCGTCCTTCTCTTCAAGTTGCAACTTGGCGAGCGAATAATCGGCATCCAGCTGTACATGTTCCTGCTCCACCTCGTCCAACTTGTTCCTCGTCATCTCCAAATCACTCTCATACTCCCTCGCACGCCTCTCCCACTCACTCGCCCGTTGCTGCGCTTGTATAAGGTTTTGCTTCGCGGCATTCGCGGTGCGTTCGTTATTGGCAGCACGCAGTTCCTGATCGCGTGCCCGTTTCTGGAGAGCCGAATATTCGGACTCGAGTTGCCGGTGCTGATCGCGTGCACGTTTGAGCTCTCTAAGCTCGTCTTCGTCGGCTTGTGACCTGAAACTCGTAAGGGCCTCAATCTGTTCGGTGACACGACGGAGATCTTCCCAGTGGCCTTGTTGAGCGATAAGAGACTCGTGTTCTTGTCGAAGAAGCCCGAGCGACTGTGCGGTGAGTTCTTTCTCGTGCTCTGCCATCTTTACTTGGACTTGAAGATCGCTCAGCTACGGATAGCAGCTCAACTTGGTGCACGGAAAAGAAAATAGAGTAAATGCGTACCTGAGCCTTGAGCGCCTGTTGTTCAACAGTAGCATCCTTGTTCACCTTCTCCAGCTCAGCAATGCGCTCTTGGTTCGACTGGGCAGCCACGTCTGACGTCTTCAATCTCGCCAGGCTTTGCGAAAGCGCGTCCTCGAGTTCCGAATTGCGAAGCTCCAATGCCGAGACCTCGGAACCGTGAGTGCTCATCACAGCTCGCAGCTCGACCACTTGCGCACGAAGGCTATCGCGGTCAAGTTCGACGTCCTTGAGTCGGTCACTAAAGTTATCCTTCTCAACACGGACTTGACCATGCGCTCCACGCGCTTTCGCCAGCTGTACTTGGAGTTCGTTGTTTGCCGATTTCAGCTTACGAATCTCGTCTGCATCGCACTTGGCTGCATCACGTGAAACGGCGAACTCGGCGTGCGCGTTTTGCAACACAGTCACAGCGGCGGTGAGTGTCTCGGGGAGGGCATTGAGACGATCGGTGAGGACTTGATGGAACGAGTTTTGCAACGCGACGAGATCGTCTTTTTGTGCTAGCACCGAATTCTGCCCATTCGCGACGCCCTCAACAGTGGTCTGGAGCAGGCGTAGAGTAGGAAGGATTGCTTCACTTGACTCAGAGCTTGTTGAATGCGATGACTCGGCTGACATTGTCCGCGTCGCTTCGATGGCACGTTGGAGATCCTCGAAGTGAGAGGGAAGGTTAGATACGAGAGCAGCCAAGTCGGTGTGCTTGGAAGCGAGATCGTCATTCTTGGTCGACAGAGATGCCTGAGACGCTGCCAAGGCATCAAGCTTGGGCGCAACATCGTTGATAGGCTGTAAACCACCGAGTACGCTCTCGGCGACTCTGCACGACAATGAATCTACATTAAACGCCCTGTCACGGTTTGCAAGGCGAGCGTCGAGGCGCTCAACTACGAGGTCAGCGACCTGCTCCTTGATCTCGTGCGCGTCAATCGGTGCGATGACTCGACGAACTTCGGAGGTGATCTGGCCAATGACCATACTCGTGTCCAGTGAGGATGGTGGGGGTAACATAGGGAGAAGGCTCTCCATAATAAGACCTGCTGTCTCGCGCTTATCTGCAGCAAGATCGATGAGCTGTTCAATATTCGGCTTGACCGCCTGACTAAGTCTGGCAGTGAGTGTATCGTAATCGACCGTCTCTGGGCGCAATGCGTTCAGATGTGGGCCGAGAGCAGTCAAAATCTCCTCGATGAGCGTGTTCTTTTCATACTGATCCGTAAATGGTCGCGTGTCAATCTTGTTCGAAAGCTGGCCGAGGGTGTTGAGGATAACCTGGAGGTTGCGATGGTTAATTTGATCAATGATCGGGACGAGCTCCATGTTATTCGATGGCGTAGATGCAGGCCGAGCCTGCTCGATGCGGGAGACAGCTTCATGGAGTTCCGTTTGTAAGAGCAAAAGGTTTTCAGCGTGACCTCGCTGTACGGCATCGCGGATGAGCTCAAGGTCAAGCTCACCACGAGCATCCATCTGACTGTCGTCCAACCCCCTCGCCGCGGACTCTTGGAGTTGCGTCCGAAAGAGGGCAACAACTTCCGTGATCGCGTCCTCGGTAGTAGGACTGATGGAGGCAGCGGCTGTGCCGCGAGACTTGGCGATTTCTGAACGAATCATCTGGAACTTCTCATCCAACACCGCCTCAATCTTGTCTTCGAGTGCTTGCGCTTCGAGACGTTTCGTGAGGTTGATAGCGGGTATCGACACATTGGAGAGTGATGAATTGTGTGCACTGTGCATGGTAGGCAATGACGAACGGCGCTTGATCGCGGGTGTGAAGATATCTAGTGAGTCGATGCTCTCGCGCTTGAGGCCAGGGTCTGTGACAAAGCGCGACCGGGATCTGTTTGCAGACATGGAAATGGCTGGCATCGCGAAATCGTCGAGGGAGGGACGCTGTGAGTGATCGAAGATTTCGTGTGAGCCGAGTCGTGAGCGAACAGTTCGTCGCGTTTTTTCGTCTCCGACAAGGGCTTTGAATACGCCAGCGGGGACGGTGTTGGTCGAAGGAGGGTTCTTAAAGTCGAGAGGAATGGGTGCACGTTTTAGCTTCGTGACCGCGACCGTCGGAATATATTGTTCATCGTTCTCTTGTTCCTCGCTATCGCTATCGGGCAAGTCTTCCTTCTCGAGTTCCATTTCTGCCGGTTCCTGGATACGACGCATCGAGTCGCTTGGGAAGCCGGAGAAAGTAAGGGGCTGCAATGGACCACCACTCCCATGTAAATCCAGAGATCCTGATATGCGCGGCGAACTGGGGGCAGAGTGGCGGATGCTGCGAGGCGTTTCGTCCACGGGCGGGAATCGGAATGATGCCATGTTCTCTTTGCCGCTGTCATCGCTTCCATCGTCTGATGCACTGGCAGTTGTGTGCGAACCCCGCCGTTGTCTCTTTTCTCTGCCTTGTTGGGCGCGTGCCGGCGAAAGCTTGACAGGCGGAGTAGGGAGGGAACGCGAAGCAGGTGATACAGGGAAAGTGAGTTGCGGTACTCCTGGGGGAGGGCGGAAGGTAAATCCGGTTGGCTTGAACTCCAGTGCAGCCGCGTTAAGCGGTTTGCCAAACGAGGGCAAGCGAGCGTGACCGAACGCCGGTGCTGGTGGCGGAGTAGCCCCATCCAAAGATCCCCATGGACTTGATCCCCGGTTGGAACCAAACACGAACGGCTTTGCATGCGGATTGAGCGCGGCAGAAGGTGGGGCAAGAGGCACAATATACTGCTCGGCTTGACCGGAGTCAGAGCGAGAGTGTGCTGCTTCTAGGGCATGCGCGATAAGGTGTGCCGAAGGATCCCTGGAGTGCGGTAGAGGGGGCAGAGGTCGACGTCCCGGGGTCGAAGTCGATGAGGGGCCAAGAGTGAAATCCATGGGATCCACGCCAAGGAACGCTGCTCTTTGCTCCGCGTGCATCCCGTCTTCACTTGGATTCGAGACCAAATCGTAGTCACGGCGAACCCGCAAGCCAAAGAAGTTAGGTGGCGGAGCAGGGAAATTGGGCAAGCGTCTCGGAGTCTCCAGCTCTTGATTCCTTTGACGAAGTAAACGACGTTGCATGCGGTCCTGACGGGCCCGCTCCTCGTCCGAAGGGTTGGACCATTCACCAATGCTCTCCTAGGGGAAAATAAGTATACACGACAAGCACGCTCTGGGAATCGGGCAGCCTTACCTCATCGTCCGAATCCAAGCGCAGGTCTTCGGATCCCGTCCACTCGCCAACAGCCTCCTTATCCAAATCGTCAATAATTGGATTGCCCACCGGACTCCTGATTGGCACCATATCTACCTGTTCTGACATACCCACGTCGTGAACGCCTCCAACAGAGTGCAACGAGAGTGCGTGCGACAACCTCGAAACATGTCTTGAATGAAGTCTACTTTGCGCATGAGGAGTCATCCCCTCAGGCTCAGTAGTTGGTCGGCTGGGAGCGCGAATTAGGCCAAGGCCATCTTCGTTGTCCGGAGACTTTTCCTCCACGTCTGTATCAGGGTGTGGCCCCTCCTCTTGCGGCTCTTCCTCCTCTGGTATATCGACGCCAAACCCACGGGCAAAGTCTGGGCGGCTGCTTCCCCGACTGATACTAGGAGGAACAAGAGACGGTATCGACAAGGGCACGCGACCCTGCGGTGCGTGAATCCCATCAACAGGAGACAACATATAATTTTCAATGTCCTGTTCAATACTGTCGGAGCCCAGAACGGCACTTGGACCGAAGGGATTGAAGGCTGCGGCAGGATTGTAAAACGACGGAAGGAACGGAGGCGGGGGCACGAGTGAGAGACTGTGACCATGCCTATTTTGAAGTCTTGGCGGTAATTGTGATCCGGGGGAGGGCGTCAGGTCGAACGTTTGTTGTGGTGAACTCGTCAACGAATTAACGGCAGACGCATTCTGAGACTGCTGCAGCTTGTTCAATTTGAAATAGAGCAGCGACGGATCTGCTGGTGACGATATCTACCAAGGGTTGAGCACGCCATTCACCATGCTAATTCAACGAGGCACGAACCGAGGCAGCACGGGCATGTGGTGCATGGAGAGAGACAGAACCACCTATACCTCGTTCAACGCCCAGTCTCTCCAGCTTTTCTTCGATGACTCGCTGCTTGAGCGCATCCCAAGCGACCTGGCAGGAAGACTTTTCAATGAAACACGCACAGCACTCGACACGTGTTGCATACCTTTCCAGGCAGGAACACGTCAACGGTATCAGGAATGTTGTACCGCCAACTGTCTGGAGGATAAGGGTCTGCGGTCGCGACGGTTGGCAGTGACACCACAGGCTCTTCGTGACGGGTCGTAGGCATGGGCGTACGCGCCCATGAAGGGCGACTAGGCGACTGGCCCTCCGTGGCAGGGAGTGTTTCCACCGGCAAATTGACAGTCACTTTTTTCCCCTTCTGAGCAGGTGCTGGTGGAGGCGGGGGGAGCGGGCTGTGTTTTCGACCTGGGCCCCCCAAAGGCGCCTTGGGTGGACCTCCGATGCTGACGCTGGGTGCACGTCTGTTCCTCGGGATGAACGGCTGCCCAAAAGGTGGTACGACGATAGGGAAGCCCTGGGCGAGCGGGGTTATAGGAATGGCAGTTGGTGGTGGAAAGACGGGCCCGGGGAAGTGCGCAATGCTCGAGTGGCCTTTGTGGTGCTGGTAAGCGGGACGGCCTGGTGTATTTGGGGGGTGCGGGGGAAAGAAGGGCTGCATGGGAGTCTGAAGTGGGGGCGGGGCGATCTGGTAGGGTGGTGGGTGGAAACTGTGCTGGATGGAGGTGGGGAGGCCAGGGGAGAAGATGGGCTGTCTCCCGTCAAAGGGCTGCTGCATGTTGAGGGGCGGGGCGATGCTGAGACGGGGCAGAGGAGGCTGCCGCAGAGGGTGTGCAGCCATTTGACGCGACCAACGAGCGCGTTCAAGTTGCTGGGTATCGAAAGACAAGGCCGGACGAAGGGCCGACCTGCCCAGACAAAAAAAAGTGGCCGGTGAGAGACAAAGCGAGTCGCTTGTACCCACGTGCACTCCATTTCAATGACAAGGACAATCCAAAAATGTACCATATCATCAATTCATAACTTACGCGATAGCGGGATACACTAGAAGCCGTCTACTCTCCATACATATCGTCAGAGTCAGGATCCGACTCAATCTCGATGTACTTCTTCGCATTGCCCCTCGCTGCACGCGTCGGCGCGGCGGGACGCGTCTCTGCCACGTCGCTCATCACTATCTCATCCTCGTCCACATCGCTCTCCACCTTCTTCGACGCAGGCTTCTTCGCAGCCGCAGGTTTGCTCCCCGAGGGCTTCCGCGCCGTGGCCTTCTTCGTCGTTTCTGAAGGCTTACCAAAGAAATCAGTCACAGCCGCTTGTGTCGTCTTTATCTTCTTTGCGGCGGGTCGGACGTACGCCTCGTCATCGCTCTCATCCTCATCCACAGGCCTTGCGATGGTGCGTCAGACACAGTCTCAACTCAACATAATACACGTACGATTTGCGCTTCGGTGCATCCTCGGCTTTGGCTTTCCCTTTCCCTTTTGCTTGCACGGGGTGTGAATCAACCATCTGAATGTCCGAGTCCGAGTCCACCTTGACAGGTTTTTTCGGTGCAGCCTTCTTTTTCACAGGTAGATCCGAAACCTCATTGTCCGACTCTGATTTCACCTTGGCAGGCGCCTTTTTCACTGGTGCTTTTTTGGGAGCAGGGGCGGGCTTCTCGTCCCCGCTTTCTTTCTTCGAGGGTCCCGCTACGGCAGGCTTCGGCTTCGGCTCCGCCTTCTTCTTGGCCGCGGCCTTGGCAGGTTTGAAGTCGTCCTCCGAGTCGTCCTCACCAAACGCTTTGCGTCCAGTCAGTGACTTCCGGTGTTTAAGCGTTGCTTGCTTCTTCTTGATCTTCTTCCCGTTCGCATCCAGCAAGGTCTTGTTATCAAAGTCTTGGCATGATTTCTGTAGTAAAACGTTCACTATGGGAGGATAACAACAAACCGATCCGCACGTACATCCCATTCTTTCAGGAAGTTGTCTAGATCGTCGTTCCAGAGCGAGACAGGAGTACGCTCGAGCAGCGCGAGGAGTTCTGTCTCCTTGTCCGCGGCTTGTTGCAAGAGTTTCTCAATCTAGTAGTTACCCAGATCAGACGACCGTGAACTGGGGCTCGCCCCACCAAACATACCTTTTCCTTTGTCAAACTCCAAATAGGCATGCCCAACAGATAGTCGTAATCCGTCGAACCTGGTGCATCCTCTGCCGCTTCCTCATCCTCAACAACATCCTCTGTCTCGCCCGCGGCCTTGGCCTTGGCCACCTTGGGGAACGGGCGGAATTTGTATTTCCGCAAGTCGACCATGATATCCGCTTTCTTGCGGTTCGACACGACGAGTTCCTTCTCAATAATCATCTTGACGAAACGCGCCTGGTTAGAGAGCTTCTCGAACTGCAGTTGAAGCTCGTTGGCCATGTGATCCTGCGTCCCACCATTCCCATCAGCTCTGGGAAATATCTAAACCATTCACTGCGCACCTTTCGCTTCTGATAATGCGCCAAGCGTTGAGGGTAAAATTCTTCAATGATTTCCTCGGGCGAGGAATATTTCTGAATCTTGCTATCAAAGTTGAAACAGATCATATTGCTCGTATTGATTTTGCTCGTCAACTTGAAGAACTCGATCAAGCCTTGCTCCTCCGCCTTCTCGAGATCCTTTGCAGCCATCGTAATGACAAAGTGGATGTTGACGTTGTCGTGGTGTTCTTTGTAGTCCTGTTCGGTCAACCTCACTCAATGAATTGTGCGTAAATGCTAGGAGATACCATACCTTGATAATACCATCCCCTTTGTCGCCAATCATGGCTTCCAACTCGGCCTTGTATGACTGTGTCCACTTGTGAATGGGCAACTCGGTGATTTCAACGGTCGTGTCGTTGATCTTGCTCGCGACACCGACGACTTCGTACTTGTGTTCAGCAACCTTCTTGATAGTGCCCTTGAAACCTCGCCACCAAGGGAGCATGGGAACCATCTCTTCACCAGCCATCAGCCGCCGTAGATTGGCGACAATGTCCTCTGGATTGTAGCATGGGATAGTGGTGCTCCAACCTATCGGTCGTGTTTAGCGACCACACTGGGACGAAAATGTATTCAAACAGTGGCGCTCACCTGTTCCTATACCCTCAGCACCATTGACGAGCACCATTGGAATGACCGGCATATAATACTCGGGCTCGATCCAGTCATTATCTTCCTTTAGATACGTCAACAGCGGCCCATCGTCCGGATTGAACACCGTCCTCGTCAAGGTTGCCAACTCAGTGAAGATATACCTAGCCGAGGCATGATCTTTACCGCCCATGTCGCGCGTTCCGTACTGACCATTCGGCAGCAAGAGGTTCACATTGTTCGACCCGACGTAATCCTGAGCGAGGTTGACGATAGTCATGGTCAGCGAGGCTTCACCGTGGTGGTACGCCGCGACTTCAGAAATATAACCGACGAGCTGAGCGACTTTGATCTCTTTCTTGAGCTTGCGTTTGAAGCAACCCCAGATAACCTTTCGTTGACCTGGTTTGAGACCATCCGCTACCGATGGTATAGATCGGACGTTGTCGGCCATCGAGAACAAGATGAGCTCTTTGTTGATGAAATCCGAGAACGGGATCTCGTCAATGTCGTGATCAAGGTATGTCCCGGGCTGGGAGCGGGTTGGGTCAGACAGTGCCAGCACTTGGGGATATTTGGCCTACCTTGAACTGGCGGAGCCACTCTTTCCGCTCGTCAGCTTTTTTCTTGCTGAATGCAAGCTCGATGAGTTCCTTGTCGCCCTCTTGAGTAGAGGCGAAGGGAATCATGTGCTTCGCCATATTGCTGAAGTAGAAACGAGCATCGGCGTCACTGCTTGTTCCAAGACCCTGTCATGTCTTCCAATGAACGGAATGCAAACAGAAATCACATAGTAGCAGCGAACCTTGTAGTATTTCGAGTCCCATTTGTGGGCATCTTGCGTTCTCTCCAGCCATTGTTCATATTCAGGTATGGTGAAGAAATCAATTCGCTGCTTTCCTTTCGATACCCGAACGATAGGTGTTACGAACTCGACAAGGAAATTGGGGATTTTGAGCAACGAAGGGTAGAAATGGTCCAAGAAGTTGATGAGAAGGCCCTTGATATGGGAGCCATCGTGATCCTACATTATGACTTTGGAGTCAGCCTAGAGTTTTGTAAGAGAATTGGACCCTGACCTGATCAGTCATAATCATCAGCCGACCGTATCGCAAACTGCTGATGCTCGTATACTCCTTGCTATGCTGTAAACCCATGATTTTCTTGATGTTCTGAATTTCTTCGTTCTTCATGATCTGGTCGTGTTTGGCTTCCCGTACATTTAGCAACTTTCCACGCAAGGGAAAGACACCAAAATTATCGCGTCCAACGACACCGAGACCAGCAACCGCGAGAGCCTTGGCGGAGTCTCCTTCTGTTAGGATGAGAGTACACCGATCAGCGTTCCTTGTTCCAGCATTGTTAGCGTCAGCTAGCTTGGTCATGCCGGCCAGGCTACCACAGGGGTTAAGTTGGGGAATAGCGCATAGATGACGCCTACTTGCCGGTTGCGTTTTGTCCCGTCAGTCTTCTTGATTTGTTGATCTGCCTTGAACTTTGCCCAGTTCAACACGTTGTCAATGATGGAGGATTTCAAAACTGGTAGGCACATATAAGACTTGGGATCACAGAAATGATTCAGACTAACCTTTCTTCATAAACTCCTCAGACAAAACTGGCTTCGTACCAAACTTGGACGCGGTCAACGTCAGCGTCTCTTTCGTCTGACTGTCGAAGGTAGGGTTCTCGATGAGGGCGTTCACGAAGATCCACATGTGATTCTTGATCTGTGCGGGCTTCACCTTGGCACCCTTGTTCTTCTTTTCGATGGCAGCGATCAAATTTTTGGCGATTTGGTCGGCCATATACATGACGTGGCTACCGCCTTTAGTCGTCGCAATCGAGTTCGCGAACGAGACCTGTTGGAACGCCCCTTCGGAGATGGCAAAAGCGACCTCCCAGCGCGGGCTAATTTGCTCGTAGATCATGGTCGGTTTCATCTGTGCAGCACCTCCGGACGTTGCGGCGGCATCGGCGGCGGCAGATTCAAGGTACATCTCCACGTACTGCTTGAAATTCTTGATCTTCAAGCGTTCGTCATTGAGATAAACCTTGACATCCCTGACTGTGCCAGCCATATCATAGACACGCCTCTTGAGGAGGGACAACGTGTCGTCATCGATACACTCCATTCCAAAGCGCTTCAAGTCTGGCCTGAAGGTGACCCTGGTATATTCCTCCCCCTTGCCGTTCTTTGTAATCTTGGCAGTTCCGCATTTGCTCATGTTATTCGTCCATGTCTGCTTGTACTTTTGAGCCGAGTTCTTGTCAGCGGTGTCGATGGTGAATTCATGCGAGTAAATGTTGGCTAACTTGGCTCCATAGCCATTACGACCACCCGTTAGCTTCTTTTCGTCGTCGTCATAGTTGGAAGACGACAGCAAATGACCAAATATAAGCTCCGGAATGTACATCTTCTCCTTGCTGTGCATCTCTATGGGTATACCGCGACCATTGTTGTAGACGGATATCGTTCCTTCGTCCACGTCAATATTGATTTTGAGCGTGTCCATGTTGGGATCATTGATCTTGAAAGAGTTTAGGTGACGCGACATGTCGCATGAGGCAGCATACATACCTTGTTATCCGCCGCGTTGACGAGAATTTCGTCCACGATCTTGAAAAAGCCCGGAACATATTTGACTTCGCGATGTACCACGCGCTTGCGCTCAGAATCATACGTCCACATCAACTGGGTGACGGTCTCCACGCTCCCGATGTACGAATCAGGTCGTTTGAGAATGTGCTCAAGTTGAGTCAACTAGGTCGGAGAGGGTCAGCAAGCATCGCGGAAGGATCTGATAATGCGCACCTTTGTGTATGTTTCCGATGCAGTTTTCTTCTTTCCATTCGCTGCGGGAACTGCGGCTCGCGTGGGGTTCTCGTTATCGGAGTCACCGTCATCCACGTCGACGTCTGAGTCATTCTCGCTGGCGTTGTCATCCTCCTCCGCGAGTACTTTCTTCTTCGGGGCCGCTTTGGGTTTTGGAGCAGACTTGGTTGCCTTCGGGGCGGTTTTCGGGGCGGTTTTCTTACTGGGAGCTTTCGTCTAGGGCAGACGAGTGGCAGGGTGAGCACGCGACGAGGTCACGGGCAAAGGAACGGTGACACTCACGATCTTCTTTGCTGGGGGCGAGTAGTCCTCGCTCTCTGTACCAGAGACGTTGTCAAGGTCGAAATTCTCGGCTTCTGACGAGCTCATCGTCCGGGGTCGCGTTGCCTTGCTGAGCGTGTTGTAGGACGCGGTTCAGTGACGGCGCGTTGGTAGTCTGAACACGTGACCCTCGAAGTATTAATTAATTAATTAATTACTGGTGTGTTGATACCCACCCTTGTCCACTCCATCTGCCCCTTCGCTCATCCGCGCCGGATTCCACCCCAGGGGCAGATATCTCCCGAGCCTGAAAAGCTAAATACGATGTTACCCGTCATCCAGCTTCATTTCACCCTGCAGGGCAATGAGTCAAAGGAGGACAACGACTCTCAATTGGCGAGCGCAGGAGATCCAGTATTTTTGACTTGACACGGCAAGGGACCTTGATCACAAAAAATCCCACACATTTCTGTTGTGGATGAAATCTTACAGACAAGTCAACAGTCAACCGTATGATACACTAACACCTATTCATCCAGTAGTCTTCGAAGGCGAGAGCCATCCTTGACAATCTTGTCCAACAGCCAAGCCTGGTTTATGCTAGGCGAACGACACCACAACTGGACAGGGGTGCCAGGCGTAGAATTCCCACTGTTCGAGAGCTCAACGCAATAGTAGGTGCTGCTCGCCGGCAAGAGTCTACCCAAATCACCAACCGCATCCGAACGCAAAAAAAAAACGCAAAAACGGTGCAAAACGTCGTCAGCACAACCGAAACAGCACGACGTTTACACCAAGCCAACGCACCTTACGACATTCTTCCACGGAGCGTCCTCGACGGAAACTCGGCAGCGACGACTTTTTGTTTGTCTTCCGGTTCGCCAGCGGCGGAGAGGTACTGACCACTCTCTGCGGACTTGAGATAGAACGTCTGGTCGCCCGGCGTGAATGTAAGAGCAATCGAAGATCGGAGCGGCCGTTCGCTCAGAATAGAATAAATCGAAAGTTTGTAGAAGCGGTCGTCGCGAGTGCGGCTCACTTGTCTTTTTCAACATTTTTGCAAACCGCAATAATCATGCACTGCACGTAGGAGTTGGATTGTGCTACTACACGTGGAAAGGGTTCTATTTGCTGTGAAAGCGAGTAATGGACTTGAAACCGCTCCAGGTATGTCTAGATCTCTCGCTGCCACTGCACTGGTGCATACCGCGACAGCCTAGTACTTTCCCACAATGAGCAGCAGACCGGGCACCGGAGAAGAACGATCACGACCTGAATCGGCCCCACGACTTGAATCAAGGACATCGCCGTCTTGTGCCCTGGCTGTGGCCTAGCTGCTAGCTTGCCGACTGACTTATCTGACAGGACACCATACAAATGCCGGGCGTTTCTGATCCCTACCCCGAATGTTCGGGGCAGGAGCAAGGCAAGGAGGGATCCCCTGGAACAGGGGATCGGGTATCTTTCTCAGGCTCTGCAACATACACGGACGAGAACGAAGAACCGATTATTACGAGTATGAAACACATTTCTCGACCCATTTGTGAAGCCTGCTAATGACAAAGTAGGTATCCGAGCGACAGATGTCGCTCTTGGGCTTAGACGAGTCCCCTCCGGTTTTCACACCATGGTGCATCACAGTGGCCTTGAGTGGAGAACCGAAAATAAGGCTTCGTTAGTGAATGAGGACGTCGTCAAATGGAGCGGGCCGATCCCAATGTGAGATCCCCCTTTTCCAACTCGAGCGCGCAATTTCGACGCTCAGGGATGCTGTTGATCTGACCCCTCATGGTCACCCCCAGAAGCCTGCTCGTCTTAACAACCTCGGCAACTCCTTCGTCATTCGTTTCAAGGCCCTCGGGGAGCTGAGTAATCTCGAGCAAGCAATTGCCTTGTATTTGCTGCTTCCGTCCCCATCGGCCCTATTAGTGTGCGATTTCATGCATCGCAGAAATGGATATCATGTGCTCGGCGTGTACGCCATTACTCTCTCCTCCATGCATATTCTATTTCTATTGCCCTCCTTCCTGAACTCGCTTGGATTGGCCTCTCCCTTGCACATCGTTACTCTAAGCTTACGCGAGGTGCTAACGTGGTGCGAGAGGCTGCTGCTGCTGTGGACTCAGGACTCCCGGAAACTGCTGTGGAGTGGCTCGAGCAAGGACGCTCGATCGTTTGGGGGGAGCTGTTCCAGCTTCGCAGCTCTTATGAACAGTTGCCGTCTGCTCATCCAGATCATGCCCATAGACTTCGGGAACTCTCTGCTGCATTAGAGCATGCTAGTGCCACTCGCGAACGATCCCTGTCCGCACCCTTGGAACAGACTCGAAGTGCAGCGCATCGTGTTACGGAGTCCTTGCAAGAGGAGGCCGACAGGCACCGTACGCTCGCGATCGAACGAGATAAACTGCTTCAGGAACTTCGACGCATTCCTGGTTTCGAGCATTTCCTCCTCCACAAAGAGTTCTCTCAGCTCCGAGCTTCAACACACTCCGGACCGATGGTCATACTCAGCGCTGCAGAAAGTCGCTGCGATGCGTTGGTTGTTTTTGCTGACGTGGATCATGTAATTCTTGAATCCACACCTTATCCGTTCATCTGTCTCTGAACAGACTCCAAGGGATTTACCACGCATTTTTTGGTGTCCGACCCTCATTCTTCGCGCCTTGGTTCTCTCTGCGTGTCCCCTTCGACACGACAACTCGTATACGCATAGACATATGGGACATTACCAAGCGTTGCAAGAGAACGCGACCCTCTTATCGAGCAGTACAGTGACTAGCATGCAGCAACATGAACGTATTGAACGTCGTAGTGGATAATCCCTCAGTATGGGTGGTAATACGTATCTAGCATGGTTTACGTTCACGGCCGCATTTTGATATTGCTCACGATCAGACTCTGATAAAAAAAACAGTGATGGTCACCACCCAAAGAATCAAACGCGGAACGACTCCCACACGCACCTTGTAAGCCTGCACATCGCCCATGAACTTGGTCACAGTCGCATCCGCGCACACCCAGAGCTAGTTTGTCGTCTCGGTTAGCGCATCGCGTTCATACGCGTCGACGAGAACGCGTTTACCTCTTTTGCCACGTTGGTGATGAACCGCTCGTCGTGCGAGATGATGATCACACCACCATTCCAGGAATTCAGCGCAGCCATCAGGGCATCGAGACCCTGCGTGCGTCCATAAGTTTTACGCACTTTGCCCCTCAAAGACGTAAGATAGATGCAAGGGTCAAAGACGGACCTCGATATCGAGATGGTTCGTGGGCTCGTCGAGCAACAAAATGTGCGGGTTCATCAACGAAAGCGCTGCAAACGCCACACGTGATTTCTGACCTCCAGACAGCGTGCCGATCAACTGCAACCTGCCATACGGAAGAGCTCACTGAGTCCCATCCTACCGAAACGGTGCAAGAAATGAGAGAAACCCCACCCGGTCATCCCGCTAATCTGGAA
This sequence comes from Xerocomellus chrysenteron, assembly GCA_038093415.1. Classification (NCBI taxonomy): domain Eukaryota; kingdom Fungi; phylum Basidiomycota; class Agaricomycetes; order Boletales; family Boletaceae; genus Xerocomellus; species Xerocomellus chrysenteron. Next base: position 39,523 of record JBBPSD010000097.1, read on the forward strand.
GTTGCCGAGATGGCTTCTATATTCTTGTTCTGTCTTTCCGGGGAACTTGGAAGCCAAAAATTGAACAGGCGACATTCCCGGATTGAGCGTGTCAACGTGGTGTTGAGAAAAGTAACCTCTGGGTAAAATAAATCTAGCTCGAGTGTGGAGAGAGACATGGAAGCCTACATTCGTAGGCGACCATTCTTGTTGAGCTCCCCATTCAGAGGTCTTAGTTCCCCAGTCAGTAGCTTGATCCTAACATAAACATCAGCATCCTCGAACATGAAACAGGATCTTGGGCCCTCACAGTGTCGACTTTCCTGCTCCGTTTGGACCTACCACGGCAATTCGAGAGTCTAGGCCAACGTCGATATCGATGTTCTTGAGAAGAACCTGGTCTGCACTATATCCAAAGTTGACACCAGATAATTGGAGCAACGGTGGCGGTATTTTCTCAGTGTCCGGGATTCTGAAACGCATTCGTCAGGACACGGACGATAGACGTCGACAAAGGATCACGAACTTGAACGTTTCTTTCTCATCTTCCTCTGGTGGTTCAAGATCCGGGAGCTAGTTTACGTTCATCGTAGGTACAACTATCTGAGATCTGAATCTGAACAACCGACCTTTTCCAATATTTTAATTCTCGCCTGCGCCTGCGCAGCTGAGTTCCGCCATGACATCAGACTTGATGCTCGGAAAAACGAACGCGGCGGCCTACCTCGGTTAGCGTTATATCTCCACCTGTCGATGAATGCCTGCAGATGCCTGCGGTAGTCCATCTGTGTTTCATACTCTTTCCGCATGTTCCGATCACGTTCTGATTTGGTAGAGTAGAACTGAGAAAAGTTTCTGGACGAGATAAACGAGTCAAGGGTACATCATTCTATCCAAAATGCTATCACATACCCTTTGTAATAATCTAAACGTCCAGAATGTTGGTGGATAATGTCAGTCGCAACAGCATCCCTGCAAGCACCATCAGTTTACAAACCAAAACCAACGTGGGTGGCGCCAAACTCACAGGAATGCACGATCGTGTGATACGACGAGGAGTGTTCCTGGCCACGTTTGGAGATAGTCCTCTAGCCATGCCAAAGCATTCAAATCGATGTGGTTGGACGGTTCGTCAAGCAACAACAAAGCTGGCTACCAACCCGTTAGTAGACCATACAACGGATAGCATCTCCCGGAACCTATACCTTGACAAATAGTGCACGAGCAAGCGCTAGACGCATACTGAATAAAATTGAGTACGAGGTCTATTACAGGCAAACTCGATGATACACACCGCCAACCTCCTGAAAACGATTTGGTCGGTCTCGCCTGATCCGCTTCGGAGAAGCCGAGACCTGCAAGACAATAATTTCTCGGCATGATGTCAATCCGTTTTCTGTTTCCCCACTCAACTCACCAGCCAGAAGCGCTGCGGCTCGTGAAGGACCACTTTCTGCATCCATTTCACTCAACCGGGCATGTACGTCGGCTAGCCTCGTTGCGGCCTCTTCCCTCGCATCTTCGAATCGCTTGTCGTCTCCCTCTTTCTCGAGCTCGGCAAGTTTTGCATTGAGGAGTTGTTCCTCTTTTAGTAGATGGTCTCTCCAAACGTCGGCTTTCAGGACCGACTCAAGGGCCGTGGTATCGTCGCCGACAATCTAAATGTGATGAACGTCTCATCAGAGGCAAGCGGCACGGTACTAAACGTACTTCTTGTTCCACGAAAAGGATCGTGATATGCGCTGGTATCGGTAGCTCACGCATAGCAATGTGTCGAAGTAACGTCGATTTTCCAACACCTGATCAATTGAAGTTATGAAATGAGTTGTAACTCGTCAGCAACGACACTCGCCGTTTCGTCCAATCAGACCATAACGACGACCATACGCGAGCGTCAGACTTGCACCCGACCTTGGAACAACAAATTAGAACATGACACAGACTGTTCGCCATGTCAAGCGCATACAAGATACGATTAGAAGCAAAGTTGACGTCGATCGACGGAAGATGGATATCCTTGGTCTTGTTCTTTGCGGCAGCAGCAGCTTCGATGGGGTTGATCTAACGTTCGCGGATATCACGTCGTCAGAATCTACATAGGCATGATAAGCATGATCTCACTTTCATAAACATTTCCTCGTAATTTTGCTGGTATACCATTTGATGAGCTGAATCCTTGACGTTGTTGGGGAAGAGCAGAGCTCACCTGTTTGCGATGCTGATCGAGCAACTTGGACCCCTCATACAGATCCCTACGCGCACGCTTCTCGATCTTGGCCTTTGCAAGAAGAAGAAAAAGACACATCAGCCATCCATCCCACCGAACAAGTACGACCCCCACACCTTGAGTTTGGCTTCCTGTTTCTCAAGTTTCTTGACGTCGACGCGGGATGCCCTGTGCGCAACACATATATCACGTTTACCATCACGCTTCACGTCCATCCCCTACGCGCACACAAAGCACCCGCAGTACAGCACTCACTTTCCCTTGTTGATGCTCTCGAGGTCGACACCTTCCCCGAGACCGATCGTGGTCGATATTGCGCCGACTTTGCTCAAATCGACGACCTTCTCCAGTTTCATCAACTTTGGACGAGTGCTGTTCCGAGAACGCGCGGCCAGCTGCTCGGATAGCAGGTCCCGGAGTCGGGCCATTAGCTTTTGTACGCTGTCTGGACGATCTCGTCCGAGGGAGCTGAGGAGGTCATTAGCCACCTGTAGGACGTCTTCATCTTCGCCGGCGTCGTCGACAAGGTATCCAGAAATGTACTGGACGATCAATTCCTCTGTTCCGGGGAATATGGATCGTATTTCTTCCGCTATTTCCAGCGATGTCATGGAGGTCGATTGACGAGAACCCAGTGGCGTGAATCATTCGGGAACACCCAAATCAGTGAAATGACCCCTGTGACTCTGTGACCCTCACACTTAGAAAGCACGCAAGGCAATTCGCCAGTTCTAAGTACAGGGAAGAGATGGTATAACAATCAAGGTATCTAATGTAGATATATGATGTGCAAGAGAAAATCTAGAAGCACAGTATGATATCGTCAAAACACTATGTAAGTTAGTGGTTATAGCAGGAGCATGGGGTGTCGCATAGGAGGAGGACATGTAGGGTATAGAATGAAGGTCGCAAATAATGCAACTGTCTGGAAGGAAAACAAACTAGGGTATGAAGGGTATGAACAACGCAAGAGTACAACAAAGTCAATAAAGTTTAGGAAAACAAAACACACTAGAAAGTAGACAACCGGCAAGGGGTTCGACAAATGGTCGCCGGGGGGTTCCAGTCCTGCCGGAATCGATATTGGAATTCTATGCAGAAAGATAAGGTGAGTCCACGTGACCAAGCTCGGAGAGGTGGATGACCGACCTCCGTCTCTCACGATCGGGTTCATGCGGCGTCGACGTTCTTCCGCATCCTCGCGTTCCATTTCAAGCTCATATGGAGCTTTGCAGCCAGGTATGCGGAGACCAATTCTGGGGGGAGAGTTCTTTGGCTCCCAGCGACCTCCGCCGGTGGCTTTGCAGATAATGCTGGAGCGACGTAAAGGGTAGGCGTCTAACTCGCCAAGGGAAGGCTTGGAAGGCTCTAGATCAGAAGGGACAGTAACCATGGCCGAAGGATAAGGAAATTGCATTGTGCTGAGTTGGGACAAACTCCGCTTGACACGGATATGCCTTGCCGAAAGGGTCGACTGCTCGACTGGAGAAGCACAAATGGAGGAAGTCGGTGATGGGGAGGCGGTAGAAGAGACTGATGCAACCAGCATCGGGGTTGACGGTCTCGTGTCAGGGGTGCGTGGGGAGCCATGAATTTGGTCCCAACAATCATCACAAACCTTCGCCAAGCTGACAGGTGACGTAGGACTGTCAAAAGCGGAAATTGGGACATGACGGGGAGGATGAAGAAAATCAAGGTTCGAGACATCCAGGAGGTGAGTAAGCCGAGAGGTACAACGGCGGCAAAACACACCGCCACACTTTCTGCAATGCTGGAAGGAAAATAAGTTGAGTTTTGACGCGCAAGACGAAACATGGACGAGAAACGAACATGACGGCGCTCAAGAACGGTAAACTTGACGCGACAGTAGAAATTGTCGCAGGTAGAAGCTAGCGTATCAGGCTGACGCAGGTGAGATGCCGTGCCTTTGAGTTGGACGAGCGCGCTTACCTTCCACAGGTTCTTGGGGAGGAGGACAGCAAGATGCTCATTAGTACGGGGGATCGTAGGTGGGGATAGTCGTGCACGCTGCGCGCGTGTGGGTCGTGATGAAGCTGTGTAAAAGGTGAGTGTACTGCGCAAACCGGAGAGGGCGGGACGGACTCTCTGCCACTGACGAGGCGTCAGACGAACAGTCAGAGTGGGTGGAGGGAGAGTGGGACCATGCCACTGATGCCTGTGCTTTCGTGGCGAAGTCTGCAAGGGTGGCTGCAATCAAGGACATGCGAAGCGGTGACTGGTGAAGGGAAGAAACGCCGAGAGGCTTTCGACTGGTTGTCCGTCGCAACAAGTTGTTGTTATATCACCGCTCGCCCATCGCATGGGAAAAAATTAACTTCCATCATGCCGTACCTTACGTAACTCCACCCACCCAGCTTCGCGTCGAAATAAATAAGAAAGAAATTGTATCCCGTTCGAACGCACCGCCGCACGCCGCACGGTGCTCCATCGCAGCCCCGACGCTTCTTGCAGTTCGTCCCGCACCGTTTTCAGTGCGCTATTCGTGTCACATCTTGAGCAGGCGAGCCGGACACCGCGGAGCGCTGGGTAGCAAAGGTTGATCCCGCTCACAAAACTTTCCTTTTATGGCACCCGTCATCACCCGCCTCAGCCGTCCCTGAACGGGTCCCTCATGCACTCGGAATTTTAGGTCACTGGTGGAAAGCAGGTGTTTCAGCAGCACACGAGAACCTGCCTGGCCCTTTACTTACTCGTGATATTTGTTGGCCGACTCCCAGACATGTTTATTGGCACTGATCACTCACACGAACGACTGGGTTGCTTCCTCAGAGAGAAGCTAGTACGAGGAGGTAGTGAGCTCGCGTGAGCGTCGATTCGGCAAGCCCGACTCGGAGGAACATGCGATCATCCGGTGGGTCTGTCACCTTGTCAACGCTTATACGTTTCAACCGCCTCGGACTCGGAGGGTCACTCGCAGTCTATAATTCTCAACTTGAAGTTCAAGTTGCCCAATCAAACACGCAGCTACTCGCGACGTGTGACTGTAGCTCCCAAGCGTGATTGGCATGCCAATGCGTCGCGTCAGTATTACTGAGTGCGTGCGCGTGCGTGTCTTGTATACTAACGAATTACATATCATAGCGTCGCACTACCAATACAACGTAATAATACTTGTCAAATACTTCCAGAGGCAGTGTGCATACCATCCGTCAATGGTAAATAAATTATGAAACCTGGGGGGTTCGCCAGAACTGGTTCGTCCACGTCCAAGCAACACCGGCGTCATGAACCAACCGCCCATCTCGACCTCTTTGCTCCCAATGGCGATTCCAACACCTGCACCCGCTTCAGTCCACCCAACACATCCCTCTCGATGGGCGTAACGTTATTCGGTCCGGTCGTCCGGTACAATCCCGGCACCCCTAAGGGTCCTTCTTCCGAAACTTCCCCGACCCTACCGTGGTAGAGTAAGGGTTGACCATACCGCACAGATGCCACACCGCCATCCTCTCTAGGATGCTTGGGTGTGTGAAACAATTCGTGCCCACCACCCCTGACTCCTGGCCACAAAGGCGATCCCCACCCGCCATCCTTGGGCGTCGTGAAAGGTAGTCCAAACCTTATCCCTCTTGAAGGCGTTGATGTGGGATCAAATGGCGACTCGTCGATGACAGTCGACGACGAGGTCTCCAGCGAGCGGCCCGGGGCCATGCCATACACCCGCACCATATCTCCGAATGCCGAGGCTGTATTGAACTGAGGCGTACGTGGGTCCCCACGGGACGATGAGGACGGCGGCTCGTCCCATGAAGACCCCGAGGTAGTGTGGGGGGCGTATTGTGTTCGCGGGGGTGTCGTCGGCGGTCTGACTGACCTCGTCCAAGGTGTCGCAGGTGATGGATTGAGTCCCGCATTGAGAAACGGTGGATCGTACCCTTCCAGATTAGCGTTGCCGTGCCCACCGACACCATGTTCGTCGTCATCAGTTGGTACGAACGTAGGTTCTGTCAATGATACGACTGGCGGCGGCGTCTTCACCTCGGCACAGTTGGCACAAAACCAAGGATCCTCCTCCCTGCCTAGCTCTGACGTACTCTGGATCCCAATGCACTCCAAATGATACCATGTCCGACAGGCATCACACTGCACAAGTGGGCGGCCGTCGTCACGTCCGCGACAGATACACAAAATTTCGCCGTCATCGCTGGCCGCACTACGATCGGTGTTTCGACGACGTAAAAGACGCAGTTGGACGGCCCGAATAGACTTCTTGGATAGCAATGCGGTCCTGGCGTCAGCCGGGTCGCTGGGAATGACAGAAAGCATCGTCGGGCCACGTCGGCGGTCCTTGGAATGGGAAAGGAGTGGATACGTTTTGCCTTGACCTGGCCGAGGGCTTCGCGAAGACGCTTCATCAAGACTACGTCGACTCGATGATGAATGCCCTTCCTCCACATCGTCCCCGTCAGAGTCCCTATCGAGGAAGCTTTCAATATATCGAAGTCGTTCTTCTCGTTCCGTGGTTGAAAGGTTATCCTGTGCCGCCAAACGGGACCGCCATGGAAACTCCGTGTCCGGCCAGTTCGGCCCATCGACTGAGCCGTCTTCCGGAGCCGCAATACTATCCTTGTCCGTATCCTGTTTCATATCCGCCGATGCCTTCTTTCTTTTGCGTGTCCGTTTCGCTTTTGGAGTGGGCTTAGGCGGGGTCTGCGGCTCCGAAGGCTCGACCTTCATGAGCACCCTGCCGCAGCCTTCGATCTCGACGGGGAATAATCGAGTGGTGGAGGACGTCACCCGCGGCGGATCAAAAAACGCAGCCAGCCTGGTCTTCTTCCGCTTCGCCTCTTCAGTTAATACCAACCCAGAACCAAGCTCCTCTTCTCCCATTGCATCGCCAAGTTGATTCGGCATTTCGGCATCCTCGTCAAGTTTCCACGGCCTATCAGATCGCTAGATACGATCGAAAACAGAGCCGCGTCAGATAAGAGATCCAGTCCAGCCTCATGGCATAACTGTTGCAGGTGAGACTGGAGAAGAAAAAGAACAACTCACATAAGGCCCATACCCACCAGCCATCAAACTCTCTTCAAAACTCTCTTCCGATGTCTCCTGGAATAGAGCGATCCGTTTCCCCTTGACAGGACTCTCGATGACACCCACGTTAGCTGATGACCATAACAAGGATCCGTCTCTAGCTCCCAAATCGGAAGTGAGCGATGCTCCACCGGCGCCAGTACTGCTTGAAGGTGCCAAACGTCTCATCCGTTTAAAGTAGTCAGGCCGGCGCGATTCGGCTGCTTGAGTGGACGCGAGATGGTTTTCGATCAACTGGGCACGGATACGGGCAGCCTCATCCGCGGGCTCAACTTTTATCCTTTGTGATGGTGTTGAGTCATTAGAACGCAAGTTATCGAAACAGGACGACGCGGTTGATTGTTCAGTCGGCCTCCGCTGTAAAGGTGTGGTAGGGCGGGATTGCAACACAGGAGTAACGGGACGTGTTGAGGTTTGCCATGGAGGGGTACGTGGCGGAGAGGATGCTCTGGAAGACACTATGAACATGCTCATCATCGAAATTTGATGTGTTCACATACCGAGATCGCGAGCCATCCCTTTTGCTTGGGGTCGCAGAGTTATTACTATAACTTGCGCATAAGCTGCATGCGAGCTAATTTACAAGGGACTGGCTCACTCATCGTGGCTATTGGCCCGCGCATTCTGAGACAACAAATATGGCCCATTACTGCGAGACCGAGCTACGAGCGGGCTTTGTGTACGTGAGAACAATGCAACGATCTGTGTGGTCTTACATACCTAGATTCAGGTGTTGGAATCGAATGTGGTCGAAACGGTGGTGGAGAGGAGGACCTACAGCCATCCATGTAAGACGGGTATGGTATAGCCAATCTAGCAAACATACGCATGGGATCGGAAATCTGTCGGTAGCGCAGTTGACTCTAGATTTGGCTTAAAACTACCGTTTGCTGGTTATAAATAACTGGGAACTCCTAACACGGTTGGCGACTTACTTTTGCGTTGAAGTAGGGGTTCGCTTAAGGAGATAAGATGCCATATTTCCAGGGCTGAAAGGTCCTCATATCAGCCATCTACCAAAATGGACCAATAGGAAGATAAGGAGTCCGAATCGCTGGGAAACATGGAAGATGCCTAAATATGCACCAGGCTAATGGGATGCATACCTATGGGGTGTGGGAAGGTGACTTGACTTTTGGAACGCTCCCGATGCATGGGACTTCCCGAAAGGCGTCTCACTATAACATCCCGACGAGATTAGGATCCATATCGCTATGCAGGGAGGGAGAGAAGGATCAGCGCACCTCGTGAGACTGCCGGGCTGATGTAGACCGCCACTATCCTCGCTTCCAGGGGCTTGTGTGCGCATGTCCGAGTAGGATGGCCATCCGGCAAGGTCTCCGAGCAAACCTCTGGATTTGGACTTTGCCGGGGTGATTACCTCGGAGGGAGACAAGACCGGTGATGTTCTCTTTGAGATGTAAGGGGGATCCATAACAGGTGCGCGGGGTTGGCTGACGATGTCGGCCAGGCGGACTGCAATGTGCAGTGTGCTGGTTGGAGCGATGCGCGGGCTCGGACTCGACGATGGAGGAAGAAGAAGAAGAGGGAGGAAAAGTTGTTGGCCGGCGAAACAGCGTACCAGGACAGGAAATGAGGCAATTAGCTGACATAATCGATGATTGGCCTTGAAAGAAGGTCCACGCTCCGAGTCATATTCAACAATGCGAGATTCGCGGAAGACAGTACGTGCCATCGAATTTTACAGCGGAATAGGTGTGTTTAGAAGTCGGGTCTCTCGGTTGCATTCATCCGCCTTCTCAGGAGGTTTCCATTTCGCACTCCGTCGCAGCGGTATTCCAGGAGCAACTGCTGTAGTCGCCGCTTACGACTGGGATCAGACCGCGTGCCAAGTGTACACTGCAAACTTTGGCGCGGATATTGTCCACAAGGTACGGTCGACGTCACGCCGGAGTAAGGCTAACCTGATACTGAATAGACAGATATTGCAACGCTCACTGCTGCAGACCTCTCTCGACTGGATGCAGATCTGTGGCTTCTATCACCATCATGCCAGCCATACACTATACTCAACCCATCGGCCAAAGGGGCAGCCGATCCACGCGCACAGTCTTTCTTGCACCTCATAGACAACGTCCTTCCAGAACTATCGGCACATGGCATGCATCCACGTCACTTACTCGTGGAGAACGTAGCAGGATTCCAAGTGCGTGAACGAAGCAGACCCCTAGCTGGCACTCCCTGAACCCGTACTAATAAGGACTCTACGACGCGACATCATCTCGTATCTACCCTGCAAAGACTCGGATATGTCACGACAGAGTTCGCTTTGAATCCGTTGCAGTTCGGTATCCCAAACTCGCGGTTACGCTACTATCTCCTGGCGAAAGCGTCTCCGCTTAGATTCGCCGGCCTTGACTCGACCAAGTTAGATCATTTACTTGATTGCATCCCACCACATCATGATCCTCACGATCAGTGCCAACAAATGTCGAACACAACCTCACCAGATCTGAGGCGGTATATAGACTCGACGATGGACGAGGAGACGTTTTCCCAGTTTAGGGTTCCAGACCGTGTGCTGAACAGGTGGGGCCGCTTGTTTGATATCGTACTCCCATCTGGAACTAGAACTTGCTGCTTCACTAGAGGTAAGCGAACCTCCGTTTCTCGCAAACTAACCATTCACAAAGGTATTAGGGTACACGCAGCTCGTGGAACGCGCTGGTTCGATTCTCCAGATGAACGAAAGCCTCGATGTGTGTCCTTTCTTTCCAAACCGAGTAATCTCACTTATCTGCTCCCGAGACCACACAGGTTTTTGACATGTTTCTCGGTGCACGTGAAAGCGGCGACGAAAACGCTGTGCGGATATTAGATCCTCTTTGCCTCCGATATTTCACACCTGCAGAACTCCTCCGAATCTTCCACTTTACTAATACAAATACGTCCTCCGTCAATTTCATATGGCCACCTGGTGTATCGACGAAGTCCAAGTACCGTTTGATCGGGAATAGTGTAAACGTGGAGGTAGGTTGGTATGTCCCGAGAAAGATGATACTAATCATCATCAGGTTGTGCGGAGGTTGATCGAATATTTGTTTGCTGAAGCCAAAGATAGCAATTCTTGACATGTCAATTCCATCCGAGACCACTTTGAGAGCAGCTCACTAAGTAGAGAGTGCGGCACACGTTGACCTGTGAAATCTGACATCCTGTCAGTGTTGCAATTTGTAAAGTTACAGGGCATAAGTAGCCGTGGTTCCTGTGAATCGGAAACACTAGTAGTACTGATCAGCAAGGCTTCTGCAGGTCGGTTCGGGTCAGCCGAGTCCTAGTAGGACTGCCCGGCCTTTGTCTTGCCAAACCCTGCCAAACCGCCGATTGGCATGATTCATTCATAACTCAGAAAGGATAAATCGCATGCCGTCACAGTCTAGTATGTACGATCATGATGTTCTCCCACTGATGAGTCACTTTGTCTTTGACATCCATGCCCTCCTCTAAATTCAGGCGAACATTCATCATTGGCTGCGGGTCCACAGCGTTCATCAAGGTACCTCTCACTTATGTACCTATTTGTGATCAGTGAAATTCATCACCATGAACTCCGCAGCCCAAGGGCGAGAGAACGACTGAAGAGGTGAGTCTCCCGTTTCTTTTTACCTGCTCCAGAATTGACATATACTACACGTTAGATGAGCTTGGAGGCTGGGACAAAGGCGCTACTTGATGCAGGTGAGGCGCACCACATTTGCCTACTGTTGGTGCCTTGAAGTATGACTTTGTAGGTATAACATACGACGCTGTCGAGGCCGCATTTGTCGGGTATTGCTATGGTGAATCCACAAGTGGCCAAGTAGGTTTTTCTATCACCCATCTTCCAGTCCGTGGTCGCTGACGTGCAGTTTTGCGGTAGAGTGCCGTTTATGGTCTCGGCATGACCGGCATCCCGATAACGAATGTCAACAACAACTGCTCCAGCGGGAGCACTGCCCTCTTTCATGCTTCCAATGCTGTCAAGTCTTCCCTCGTGGAGTGTGCTCTTGCGCTCGGATTCGAGCGTATGGCTTCTGGAAGCATCATTAACCACTTTCCGGACCGTCTCGGGCCGACTGTTCTGTTAGGCTTTAGAACCATCGAATTGGAGGAAAAACTTGGCGAGAACTTTGGGCCTGTGGCCCCAAGGATGTTTGGGAACGCCGGGAAGGAGTATTGTGCCATGTATGGCGCCAACATCGGGCACTTTGCAAAGATCGGTGCGTTCTAGATCCCATGTGTTACGTCATCATGCGGCGCTTGCTGAGAGCAGATCCTGTCTTGACATGACAGCTGCTAAGAATCATAAGCATGCTGTCAACAATCCATACGCTCAGTTCCGGGACGGATGGACGGAAGAACAAGTTTTGAATTCACCCAAAGTTTCTGAGCCGATCACTAAGCTTATGTGCGCTCCAACGTCTGTAAGGCGACCGGTCCTTTGCGCCCGCAAACACTGATATGGTACCCTCTCCGGTTACCCAGGACGGTGCGGCTTGTTGTATAGTTGCTTCCGAGGACTTCGTGCACGCTCACAAGCTTGAGAACCAAGCCATCGAGATCGTTGCACAAGCGCTCGAGACAGACCACCCAGCCACGTTCGACTCAGAGAGTGCCATTGAACTTGTCGGGTATGGGATGACAAAACGATGTGCAGATAAAGTCTTTGCGCAGGCTGGGTTTGCACCGGGACAGGGACGAGACGAGGTTGGTGTGATCGAGCTGCATGACTGTTTTTCTCCGTACGAGGTAGGTGTGATAGTCTCCCGCCATGGTTCGACAATGACGAGAATCACTTCAATCAGCTCATCGCATATTCTGCCTTGGGTCTTTGTGCTCCAGAAGCGGCTCACAAGATTGTGGACGATGGCGATAACACCGTAAGCTCTCTTACTTGGACTAATGTGCAATTCTAACCTGAGATAGTATGGTGGAAAATATGTCATCAATCCTAGCGGCGGTCTCGAGGCAAGAGGCCACCCCATCGGCGCAACCGGGCTGGGTATGCATTTTTCCGTCACGAGTACGTGCCACGCACTCCTCCGCAGTCTTAGCACTCCCTGACCTAATCACAATTCTAGTGCAACTACGTGGATGTACGTCTCTTCCCATTGATTTCATCGTTCCTCTCGCCAGACTGCGTAGGGTCTGGCGAATCCCAAGCACCAAACTTATTCAATATCCCGGACAAGCGCGGAAAGTATGGCCTCGTTCATAACGTCGGTCTCGGGGGCGCGGCGGTTGTCAGTCTTTTGCGTCGTCCCGAGTTCTTTGAAGCCGGCGGTGAGGATGGTCGAACGAGGTGCGTTTTCCTAGGGCTTTGCTCATGAAGTCATCTTGTGTGCGGATCTTGACCAGATGCTAGGCTCGGGTATAATCATGGATCGGAATGCAGGCCAGTCACGAATGTGGAGCTGGACAAGGTTAAGGCGAAGAAGTCATCGAAATATGTGCGTGAAGCAGGTATGGCCAAGTTGTGACGAAAGGTCAAAAGTGAGATTATTGTTGGATTGCGAAGCGACACACCTTATAAACTACAATCTTCGCGGTAATTTCTGTGTAAATAACAAGTTGCACTGGTAGAGTCTCAAACGAGATCGATCGATCGTGATCATGAACTCCGGGTCGGAAACAAGTAACAGCCGAACCCATAGTCACTCCGCCAATGTTGGTAGGAGTTCGTCTCGCTTTGCCACACGGTTCCGTCATTCGTGAAGATGGTACATAACCGTGACAAGCTCAGAAAAACGTTCATAATTGGGTGCGGATGCACCGCCTTCACTAAGGTATCTGCCTGCCTATCCATCGAGAATGCATGCCCAACTCAGACTGTTATGATGATTTTGGATGTACCGTGAATTTCAAAGCCCAGAGGTCTGAGAACGACAGAAGACGTAAGCAAGCCTCATTGGAGAATACAATCTCAATCGCTTTCATACATCTGAAATACCGCATCCGTCAGATGGGCCTAGAAGCCACGACGAAGGCATTGCTCGACGCAGGTAAGGCTCGTTCCGCTTTCCGCGGGTTTTAAAACGGGGGCAACACATAACCCTACGTTGGAGGTATCACGTACGATGAGATCGAAACCGCCTTTGTTGGATACTGCTATGGCGACTCGACGAGTGGACAGGTCAGCCGCCTTGCCTACTCAACGCTCCCTGTCGTTGCGACGAGACTCTGTTCTTCTAGCGCGCCCTCTATAACCTTGGCATGACCGGGATCCCAATCACGAATGTCAACAACAACTGCTCTACAGGTAGCACTGCACTCTTCAACGCCAACAATGCCGTCAAGTCCTCTCTTGTGGAGTGTGCACTTGCTCTCGGGTTCGAACGTATGGCTCCAGGAAGTTTAGGAACCAACTTTCCTGATCGTGCATCTCCGACTATAATGTTTGGTGCCAAAAGCCAAGAATTGGAGTTTGACATGAAGACAGGGAAGAACTTTGGACCGGGCGCTCCGAGGATGTTCGCCAACGCGGGTCAGGAATACTGCGAGAAGTACGGTGCTGATATTGCTCATTTTGCCAAGATAGGTGTGTTCCGCCCGTGTTCGGCGCCGTAATGCCCAAGCTTGGCATCATAGCCCATTACATGCTGGTTGCTGAAGAACGGTGACATAACAGCTGCGAAGAACCACAAACATTCAGTCAATAATCCATACTCACAGTTCCGGAATGGATGGACCCAAGAACAGGTTCTGAATTCGCCAAAGATCAACAATCAACTGACCAAGTTCATGTGCAGTCCAACATCGGTAAGGTTCACTACCATCTTTCTTGCTGCCGGCTAAGTATGACAGTAGGACGGTGCAGCTTGCTGTATTGTTGTGTCAGAGGATTTTGTGCATGCTCATAAGCTCGAGAACCAGGCCATCGAGATTGTTGCACAAGCACTCGAGACAGATCACCCTGCTGCCTTCGAGTCCGGGAGTGCAATGGAAGTAGTCGGGTACGGTATGACAAAACGGTGTGCCGATAAAGTTTTTGCGCAGGCTGGTTTCGCACCTGGGCAAGGACGAGATGAGGTCGGCGTAGTGGAACTCCACGATTGTTTCTCTGCCAATGAGGCATGTAGCGTTTATTCTATGTTCGACTTGATATTTGGTTACCTCACTCTCAGCTCATCACGTACCCCGCGCTTGGACTTTGCGCCACTGACGCAGCTCACAAGTTGGTAGAAAATGACGACAACACAGTGAGTTCCACGGTTTCCTTCCGAGAAATTTCGAGTGCATTCATTCGCACGCAGTACGGTGGGAAATACGTCGTGAATCCCAGTGGTGGGCTTGAAGCTAAAGGGCACCCGCTCGGTGCCACAGGTTTGGGCATGCATTTCTATATCACCAGTGCGTTTTCCACTCCCCGTAATATAGCGTACCCTAACCCAATCGTGGTTAATAGTGCAACTTCGTGATTGTGAGTCGATACACTGTCGTGTTCGTCTGTACCGTCTGTACTAACCATATGTCCAGGGGCTGGTCCAATGCAGGCTCCGGGACTTTTCACCACCTCAGACAAACGCGGCAAATATGGGCTCGTGCACAACATTGGTATTGGTGGCGCGGTGGTCGTCAGTCTCCTGCGTCGTCCCGAATTTTTCAAACCAGGTGGCATTGACGGGCGAACGAGGTACGCCGCCACATCTGTCGGGATCCATCACCACGTCGATTGATCGCACGTCCTTGTCATTCGACGTAGACTTGGATACAATCATGGATGTGAATGCAGGCCTGTCACGTTTGCGGACCTGGGCAAAGTCAAGTCGAAGAACTCGTCGCAATATGTGCTCCAAGCTGCTAGGTTATAAGACCCGTCGGGGGTCTCCAGTGGAATAGCGTGGTTAACGATATATGTAAGGACTTGATAAGAATACCTACCGTGGGTGGATTGATTACGAAGTCCATTGCATTTCATGCAATTTAGAGCTCGTGGTCAATGAAAGTTTCGATTCTATTACTAGTAACAGATGATCCTTGTGCTTACCTCCTTTTCATTTTGTCACCAACAACGACATTGTGGGTCGTAAGCGGCCATAACAATTGAGATGTCACATTATAATATCTACGACTCTGCGGAGAAACGAGCCAGTATTTCCATCTCCCTGGCACGACCACTTTGAACTTCACTTTCTTCGTATTTACAAAAGATTCCAACTATTGCATTGACCACCTATCTGCCCAAGAATTGACTACAACAACTTTAATCTTACACCTCCCGACGATAACTTGAATGTATATGGGACCTCGGTCTACCTGAGTGCGTCTCTCAGGAAGCCTTGATATCCACAGTTGGCTTCTTCGGCGAGTTCCTCTTTATACTTTTTAAGACCTCCAGTGTAATTATATGCTTCGACCCGCTTCCCGGGAACGTTGGCACCCATCCAGAAACTGGCGACCTTGGGCAACAACGTAGCCTTGGACAGCGCTTCGATATGGTCTTTGAAAGCCTGCGTAGCCTGAGTGGACGGGTTGAACTTGGTAACGCCCTTGTGGCGAAGCCAATCGATAGTCTTGGCGACCCATGCCCCTTGGACCCCTGCACACGCAGGTCCGTTGCATAAAGCTGTCGGAGCCTGGGGGCCATACAGGAAAAACAAGTTTGGAAAGTTATCGACCGTGATGCCTAGACTGTTCACATCGGTTTAAGCTCGCGCATTTTATCATGAATCTGAGGCGATGACTTACTATGTCTTGACACCGTCGTCTCCTCCCCAGTGGTGCTTGAGCGTCTCACCGTCCAAGCCACGGATGTCAATGTCCAGGATACTCCCTATGTGGGAGTCCCATCCTAGGGCATTCCGTTCAGTGATTCTTGGGCCTTGTCGTGCGCGGAAAGCCTGACGCACCTGTGGCAAAAATGAGGATATCCAGGTCGATCTCTTTCGCGGACGTCTTCACACCAGTAGGGGTAACCTCCAGAATAGGCGTCGCTTTGACGTCAATGATCTCGATGTTGTCCCGGTCGCAGACCTCATAGAAATTCTCTTCCAAGGATACGTTCTTGCATCCAATTGGATAAGGTTGCACCTCAGGTGCCAGAAGCTCGCGCTTTACAGGGTCTTTGATTCGTTCACAGACTTTCTTCCGCCAGAACGCATACGCTTCCTCGTTGCAGGCCTGGTCGAGAAGAATATTCAGGTAATTGGCAACTACGGACGGGCCCACGTCAGTAGAAGGCCTTGGAGCTCCGTTGATGCACTCACGCCAGAAATGGCTACCACCCAGGTCCCACAATTCTTCAAAAACGGCTTGCCTTTGTTCCGGGGTGTCTTTTGTCATCGGTCGGTAGATAAGGTCGTGTGTGAACCCAAAGAATGTATTGGTCAATTTCTCGAAGAGCTGCTCGTACACCGGTTTGTAATGATCCTGGATTTGCTTGTTGATGGCGTATGGCCTCATAGGAATGGCTGTAGTCGGTGCGCGTTGGAAAACGGTGAGGTTTTTCGCCTAATCAATGCCAAGATAGATTACTTTGGAGATAGTGAAGGATAGGTCAGACGTACGTGCGGCCCAAGTGCTTGAATAACTTGCACACCACTTGATCCTGTACCGATGACACCGATTCTCTTTCCAGCAGCATCGTAACCCACCGGCCACCGCGCGGTGTGCGTTGCCAATCCTTTGAACGTATCCAAACCTTTGTATTCAGGAGTATACGGTTTGGATGCGAACCCCTGTGAAGTCCGCAATTAATCAAAGGACAAACGGTACTCGCAAATTCTGACCGTGCAGGGAATCAAATAGCGAGCAGAAGCCTTGTAGATGCCATCCTTCCCTTCACCTGTGACGTGCCAAACGTGCAACCGGTCGTCCCACTGTGCGCTCTTGACGGTTGTATCAAAGCGACAATCCTTGCGAAGGTCCATCTTGTCGCCAACGTATGAAAAATACCTGTGAAGGGACAGACCCATTCATTGCAGGGTCACGACGAATGACCGTGACATACCTTTGCAGTTCTTGCCATCCAGGAAACTTTTGTGTCCACGTCCACCCCTTCCAAAGCTCGGGAAGGGAAAACTCGTAAGCAGGGACGTCGGTATCCACGCGGGCACCAGGGTATCTGTTCCAATACCATGTCCCACCTAGATCTGACCCAG